>JAWZSU010000070.1:0-98449 GCA_038380795.1 Pyrocephalus nanus
ACCAATTTCAACCTCCAAAAATCAGAATTTTTGTCAATATCAACCCCAAAAATCGAAATCCTTACCAATTTCAACCCAAAAATCAGAATTTTTGGCAATTTCAACCCCGAAAATCGAAATTTTTTGTCAATCTCACCCTTTCCCTCCCCCAACCCTATAATTTATAATCATAATTTTTTTTGGGTATTTTTTTTTGGGGGGGCTCAGGTGGAGTCCCCCCCGCGGGTGGAGCTGGTGGCGGAGTCGCCGGTGCCGGCGGAGTCGCCGCGGTCGCGGTGCGTCCGTGCCGGCTGCGCCAACGCGCCCGTGGCCAGCGGGGACTGGGACGAGGAGTTCTGCAGCAGCGAGTGCGTCGTCAGGCACTGCCGGTGGGTGCTTTTGGGGATTTTGGGGGGATTTTGGGGTTCTTTTTGGAGGTTTTATTTGGATTTTTTCAGGGTTTTTTTTGGGTTTTTTGGGGTTTTCTTGGGGGTTTTTATTCGGGATTTTTTCGCGGTTTTTTCAGGGGTTTTTTTGGGTTTTTTTTCGAGGTTTTTCAAGGGTTTTTTTGGGGAGTTTTTTGGGGGTTTTTTAGGAGTTTTTTTCTGGTTTTTTTGGGGGATTTTTTGGGGGGTTTTTTTGGGGTCTTTTTTGGGGTTTTTTGAGGTTTTATTTGGGGTGCTTTTTAGGGTTTTTTTGGGTTTTTTTAGGGTCCTTTTTGGGGTTTTTTTTTGGGTGTTTTTGGGGTCTTTTCAGGGTTTTTTGGGGGTTTTTTGAGGGTTTTTCAGGGTCTTTTTGGGGTGGTTTTGAGGGTGTTCGTCAGGCACTGCCAGTGGGTCTTTGGGGTTTTTTTGAGGGTTTTTTGGGGTTTTTTTGGGAGGTTTTGGGTTTTTTTGGGGCGGATTTTTGGTTTTTTTTTTTTTTTTTTTTTTTTTTTTTCCGGGTTTTTTTGGTGTTTTTTGGGGGGTTTTTTGGGGGTCTTTTTGGGGTCTTTATGGGGTTCTTTTGGGGGGTTTTGGGGGTTTTTTCAGGTCTTTTTGGGTGTTTTCGGGGTCTTTTTGAGATGTTTTTGGGGTGTTTGCCTATCTCAAATCCTGCTTTTAGGGTCCTTCTGGGGTCTTTTTGGGGGTTTTTTGAGGGTTTTTTGAGGGTTTTTTTGGGGTTTTTTGGGTGTTTTTGGGGTGTTTGGCTATCTCAAATCCCGCTTTTAGGGTCCTTTTGGCATCTTTTTGGGGTCTTTTTGAGGGTCTTTTTGTGGGCTCTTTGGGGTCTTTTGGGGCCCTTTTGGGGGGCTTTTTGGGGTCTTTTTGGGAGGCTTTTTAGGGGCTTTTTGGGGGTCTTTTGGGGTTTTTTGGGGGTTTTTTGGGGGCTTTTGGGGGTCTTTTGGGGCTTTTTGCATCCTTTTGGGGTCTTTATGGGGTCCTTTTGGGGGGTTTGGGGGTCCTTTTGGGGGTCTTTTGGGGTCTTTTTGGGGGTCCTTTTGGAGGTCTTTTTGGGGTCCTTTTGTGGTCTTTTTGGGGTCCTTTTGGGGTCCTTTTGGAGTCTTTTTGGGGTCCTTTTGGGGTCTTTTTGGGAGGCTTTTTGGGATCCTTTTGGGGGGTTTTTGGGGTCCTTTTGGGATATTTGCCTATCCCAAATCCCTCTTTTGGGGTCTTTTTGGGGTCTTTTTGGGAGGCTTTTTGGGGTCTTTTTGGAGTCTTTTTGGGGTCCTTTTGGGGTCTTTTTGGGGTGTTTATCAGTGCCTTTCTCCCCTGACCCCTCACCCACCCCCTTCCCTCTCCCAATTCCCATTTTTGGGGTTTTTTTTGTTGTTTTTTAGGGACGTGTTCCTGGCCTGGCTCGCCGCCCGCAACGCCGGCAACAACAGCGTCGTCTTCGTCAAGTGACCGGGCTTTTGGGGGGTCCCCCCAAGGATTTCGGGGTCCCCCCAAGGATTTCGGGGTCCCCCAAAAAAATTTTGGGGTTCCCTGCAGCGGATTTTGGGGTCTCACAGCGGATTTTTGGGTCTCAGAGCAGATTTTTGGGGTTTCCGAGCAGATTTTTGGGGTCTCACAGCGGATTTTTGGGGTCTCACAGCGGATTTTGGGGTCTCAGAGTGGATTTTGGGGTCTCAGATCGGATTTTTGGGGTCTCAGAGTGGATTTTTGGGGTCTCAAATATTCGGATTTTTGGGGTCTCACAGCGGATTTTTGGGGTCTCAAATCAGATTTTTGGGGTCTCACAGCAAATTTCGGGGTCTCCCCCCAGATTTTTGGGGTCTCACAGCGGATTTTTGGGGTCTCAAATCAGATTTTTGGGGTCTCACAGCAAATTTCGGGGTCTCCCCCCAGATTTTTGGGGTCTCACAGCGGATTTTTGGGGTCTCAGATCGGATTTTTGGGGTCTCAGAGTGGATTTTTGGGGTCTCAGAGCGGATTTTTGGGGTCTCAGAGCGGATTTTTGGGGTCTCAGAGCGGATTTTTGGGGTCTCACAACAAATTTCGGGGTCTCCAGCAGATTTTTGGGGTCTCAGAGCAGATTTTGGGGTGGGTTTTTTTTTTTTTTTCCGGTGGGATTTTTTGGGGGTGGGTTTTTGGGTGGGGGGAATTTTTGGAGGGGTGGAGGGGGGGCTCTCTCTGCTTGTTTTGGGGTTGGAATTAAAAAAGGGTCAATCGGTTGATTGGTTGGTTGGTGAAGATTTTCTTTATTTTTGGAAAAAGAGGCATTTTTGGGGAGGTTTCAGGGATTTAAGGCACATTTTAGGGGGGTTATGACACACTTTAAAGTGTTAATGACACATTTTGGGTGTTTATAACACATTTTAGGGGTTTATAACACATTTTAGGGGTTTGTGACACATTTTAGGGGTTCCCCTGAAAACAGAGTCAAATTTTCTCTACTCATCCTCCAGCCCCCCCAAAAAAATCCCCTTTGAACCCCAAAAATTCCCCTTTTAAGCCCTCCTTTTAAAATCACCTTCAAACCTCAAAAACCTTAAAAATTAAACCCCAAAAAATCACCTTGAAACCCCCCAAAATTCCCCTTTAAACCCCCTTTCAAAATCACCCCCCCCCCCAAAAAATCACCTGAAATCCCCCCCCAGAAAAAAAAGACTCCCTTTGAGCACCAAAAAATAAAACCAATTTGCTTTTTTATTTTTTTTTTTTGGGGGGAGGGGGGAGTGAAATAAAACCTTTTTTATTTGTTTTCCCAACACCCCAAACCCCCGCGCGCCGGAATCGACCTCGGTTTGGTGTTTATTCCATATATAAAAAACTAAAAAAAAAACAAAACGAAACTAAAAAAAAAACAAAAAAAAAAAAAAAAAAAACAAAAAAACACAAAAAAACACAAAAAAAAAAAAAAAGAAAAAAAAAAGTGGAAATTCACATATTCTTGGGCTTGGAGATGATGCCATCGGGGTAGTGCTGCTTGAACTGCGCCACCACGTCGGGGTCCAGCAGGTGGATCCCGTCCAGCTGATTCCCCAGCGTGATCCTGCCATTAATTTATCCCCATCATTAAAATTCCCCCCCGGGAAGATCCCTGATTTATTTATTTTTATTTTTGGGGGGTAAAAGGGGCGGTACCAGTTGGGCTGCACGTTGTGGGGGCGGCCGAAGAGCTCGATCTTGCGCGTGCCGGGCGAGAGCCGCTCGATCATCCCGTAGATCTCGTCGGGCTTGTGGCTCGTCGAGCGCACCTGGGGGGGGAGTTTGGGGGGGTCTGGCAACGTTTCCATCCCTTTCCTGAGGAGATTTCTTCATTTCCCGCCGTTTTCTGAGGTAATTCCATCGTTTCCTGCCATTTTCTGAGGTGATTCCCTCATTTCCCGCCATTATCTGAGGTAATTCCCTCATTTCCCGCCATTTCCTGAGGTGATTCCATTTTTAACCAATTCCTGAGGTGATTCCCTCATTTCCCGCCATTTTCAGAGTGGATTTTTTCATTTCCCACCATTTCCTGAGGCAATTCCCTCATTTCCCACCATTTTCTGAGGTAATTTTATCGTTCCCCACTGTTTTCTGAGGTGATTCCATTTTTAACCAATTCCTGAGGTGATTCCCTCATTTCCTGCCATTTTCTGAGGTGATTCCCTCATTTCCCGCCGTTTTCTGAGGTGATTCCCTCATTTCCGGCCATTTCCTGAGGTGATTCCATTATTTTTGCCACATTTTCTGAGGTGATTCCCTCATTTCCCGCCATTTTCTGAGGTGATTCCCTCATTTCCGGCCATTTCCTGAGGTGATTCCATTATTTTTGCCACATTTTCTGAGGTGATTCCTCATTTCCCGCCATTTTCTGAGGTGATTCCCTCATTTCCGGCCATTTCCTGAGGTGATTCCATTATTTTTGCCACATTTTCTGAGGTGATTCCCTCATTTCCCGCCATTTTCTGAGGGTATTCCCTCATTTCCTGAGGTGATTCTCTCATTTCTGACATTTTCTGAGGTAAATCCCTCATTTACTGCCATTTTCTAAAGTAATTCCCTCATTTCCCGCCATTTCCTGAGATGATTCCCTCATTTTCCACCATTTTCTGAGGTAATTTTATTGTTTCCCACCATTTTCTGAGGTAAATCCCTCATTTCCCGCCATTTCCTGAGGCGATTCCCTCATTTCCCGCCATTTTCTGAGATGATTCCCTCATTTCCCGCCATTTTCTGAGGCAATTCTCTCATTTTCCACCATTTTCTGAGGTAATTTTATTGTTTCCCACCATTTCCTGAGGCGATTCTTTCATTTCCCACCATTTTCTGAAATAATTCTTTCATTTCCCGCCATTTCCTGAGGCGATTCCATCATTTTTACCCATTTTCTGAGGTAATTATATCATTTTTATCCCGTTTCCTGAGTTGATTCCCTCATTCCCCGCCATTTCCTGAGGTAATTCTATCATTTCTCACTATTTTCTGAGGTAATTCCTTCAATTTTACCCCATTTCCTGAGGCGATTCCCTCATTTTTACCCATTTTTTGAGATAATTCTATCATTTCTCACTATTTTCTGAGGTAATTCCTTCAATTTTACCCCATTTCCTGAAGTAATTTTATCATTTCCCCCATTTTCCCAGATAATTCCGCCGTTTTTCCCTCACCTCGGCCACGATGACGTCGCAGTCGAGGCCCCGGTTGAAGCCTTGGGGGTTCCCCTTCACCCCCACCTGCCAGAGGGGAAAATTTGGGAATTCTGGCACCCCAAAAACCTCCCAAACTCCCAAAAAAACCCTTATGGAATTCTGGCATCCCAAAAACCAACCCAGGATCCTCCCTAAATCCCCAAAAATCCCTTTATGGAATTCTGGCACCCCAAAAACCTCCCAAACTCCCAAAAAATCACTTTATGGAATTCTGACATCCCAAAAACCACCCCAGGACCCTCCTGAACACTCCAAAAAATCCCTTTATGGAATTCTGGCACCCCAAAAACCACCCCAGCACCCCAAAAATCCTCTCAGAACCCCCCAAAATCCTCTCAGGACCCCCAAAACCCCCTCAGGACCCCCAAAACCCCCTTAAATCCCCCTCAGGACCCCCAAAACCCCATCAGGACCCCAAAATTCCCCCCCAAGACCCCCTGAACCCTCCAAAAAAAAACCCTTTATGGAATCCTGACCCTCCAAAAACCACCCCAAAACCCCCTTAAATCCCCCAAAAAGCCCCTCAGGACCCCCCCAAACCCCCTCAGGACCCCAAAATTCCCCCTCAGGACCCCAAAACCCCCAAAAAGCCCCCCAATCTCACCAGGCAGTGCTCCTTGCCGTGGTTGAGCCAGTGGCCGGTGCGGTGCTGACCCCCCAAAAACCACCCCAAAAACCCCCTTAAATCCCCCCAAAACCCCCTTAAATCCCCCAAAACCCCCTCAGGACCCCAAAAAGCCCCTCAGGACCCCAAAAAGCCCCTCAGGACCCCAAAAAGACCCCAAAAAACCCCCAAACCCCCCCAAAAAGCCCCCCAATCTCACCAGGCAGTGCTCCTTGCCGTGGTTGAGCCAGTGGCCGGTGCGGTCCTGACCCCCCAGAAACCACCCCAAAACCCCCTTAAATCCCCCCCAAACCCCCTTAAATCCCCCAAAAACCCCCTCAGGACCCCAAAAAGCCCCTCAGGACCCCAAAAAGCCCCCAAAACCCCCCAAAAAGCCCCCCAATCTCACCAGGCAGTGCTCCTTGCCGTGGTTGAGCCAGTGGCCGGTGCGGCCGGTGCGGATGATCCTCTGCAGCTGGTTGGTTTTCACCCAGATGATCTCGTCCACACGCTCGTACCTTTGGGGGTTTTTGGGGTATTTTATTTGGGGGATTTTTTTTTATTTTGTTGGGGATTTTTTGGTTTTTTTGAGGGATTTTTTGGGGATTTTTTCAGATTTTTTGGGGATTTTTTGGGGATTTTTTTGGGGATTTTTTTGGGATTTTTTTGGGTTTTTTTGGGATTTTTTGGGGGGATTTTTTTGGATTTTTTTGGGATTTTGGGGGATTTTTTTTTTTGATTTTTTGGGGGGATTTTTTCAGATTTTTTTGGTTTTTTTTTTTATTTTTTGGGGGATTTTTTCGGATTTTTTGGGAATTTTTTTAGGATTTTTTGGAGGTTTTTTTCGGATTTTTGGGGGATTTTTTGGGGGATTTTTGGGGTTTTTTTGGCGATTTTTTTTGGATTTTTGGGGGATTTCTTTTTATTTTTTTGGGTGATTTTTTTCGGAATTTTTGGGGATTTTTTTGAGATTGGGGGATTTTTGGGATTTTTTTTTTTGATTTTTTGGGATTTTATGGGGATTTTTGGGGGGATTTTTGAGGGTTTTTTGGGATTTTTTTTAGGGTTTTTTGGGGGGTTTTTTGGGGATTTTTTTGGGGTTTTTTTGGGATTTTTTGGTGATTTTTTCAGATTTTTTTTGGGATTTTTTGGGGGGTTTTTTGGTTTTTTTTTTTATTTTTTGGGGTTTTTTTTTTGATTTTTGGGGGTTTTTTTGGGATTTTTTCGGATTTTTTGGGGATTTTTTGGGGATTTTTTGGGGGAGTTTTTGGGATATTTTTGGGATTTTTTTGTGGGGTTTTTTTTGAGGTGGGGAAAGAGACCCCCCAAAACACCCCCCAATTAATTAAAAAAAAAAAAACAAAATAAAACAATATAAAACAAAACTCACCCCCAGAGGTTGAGGCACTCGCGGCCCAGCTCCATCGCCCTGAAAGGGAGAAAAATTGGGGGGGTTTAGGGGGGTTTAAGAGGGGTTTGGGGGGATTTGAAGGGGTTTGGGGGGGATTTAAGGGGGTTTGGGGGGGATTTGAGGGGGTTTGGGGGGATTTGGGGGGATTTGAGGGGGGTTTGGGGGGGATTTGGGGGGATTTGAGGGGATTTGGGGGGATTTGAGGGGGGTTTGGGAGGATTTAAGGGAGGATTGGGGGGATTTGGGGGGGATTGGAGGGGGTTTGGGGGGGATTTGGGGGGTTTTGAGGGGATTTGGGGGGTTTTGAGGGGATTTGGGGGGTTTTGAGGGGATTTGGGGGGGGTTTGGGGGGATTTGAGGGGGATTTGGGGGGGATTTGAGGGGGATTTGGGGAATTTTGGGGGTTTAAGAGGGGTTTGGGGGGGATTTGATGGGGTTTGGGGGGGATTTGGGGGGGATTTGGGGGGCTCAGTGGGTTTTTGGGATCCCTGAGGGGATTTTGGGGATTTTGGGATCCCTGAGGGGATTTTGGGGATCCCTGAGGGGGATTTTGGGGTTTTTTTGGGGGGGTCTGACCTGCCGGTGACCCAGAGGAAGAGGAAGCCCTCGTCCTGCAGGACGGGGATGTTGAGGGGATTTTGGGGATCCATGAGGGGATTTTGGGGATCCCTGAGGGGATTTTGGGGATTTTGGGATCCCTGAGGGGATTTTGGGGGTTTTTTTGGGAATTTTGGGGTTTTTTTGGGGGGGTCTGACCTGCCGGTGACCCAGAGGAAGAGGAAGCCCTCGTCCTGCAGGACAGGGATGTTGAGGGGATTTTGGGGATCCCTGAGGGGGATTTTGGGGTTTTTTTGGGGGGGTCTGACCTGCCGGTGACCCAGAGGAAGAGGAAGCCCTCGTCCTGCAGCACGGGGATGTTGAGGCGCCGCATCTCGTCGTCCGTGAGGGTCCCGTAGGGCAGCTCCATGTGGATGTCCCAGGGCGGGTCGGCCATCACCACGGCGAACTTGCCCAGGATGGACACGTCCAGGTAGCGGATGTCGCAGCAGATCCACTGAGAGGGGGGAAAAACGGCTCAAAAAATGGTGGGAAATGAGGAGATGGCCTTTGAAAATGGTGGAATGTGAGGGGATGGCCTCAGGAAATGGCGGGATGTGAGGGGATGGCCTCAGAAAATGGCGGAATGTGAGGGGGTAGCCTCAGAAAATGGCGGGAAATGACCTCAGAAAATGGTGGGAAATGAGGGGATGGCCTCAGAAAATGGTGGAATGTGAGGGGATGGCCTCAAAAAATGGCGGGATGTGAGGGGATGGCCTCAGAAAATGGCGGGAAATTAAAGGGGATCACCTCAGAAAATGGTGGAATGTGAGGGGATGGCCTCAAAAAATGGCGGGATGTGAGGGGATGGCCTCAGAAAATGGCGGGAAATTAAAGGGGATCACCTCAGAAAATGGTGGAATGTGAGGGGGTGGCCTCAGAAAATGGTGGAATGTGAGGGGATGGCCTCAGAAAATGGCGGGATGTGAGGGGATGGCCTCAGGAAATGGCAGGAAATTAAAGGGGATGGCCTCAGAAAATGGCGGAATGTGAGGGGGTGGGAAAAATGGAAGCTGCTTCAAAACCAGCGGGAAATGTGGAATTAGGCCTGAAAATGGTGGGAAGTGGGAAAACAGCTTCAAAAATGGTGGGAAATGAGGGAACAACCCTAAAAATGGCCGGAAATGAGAGAATCGCCTCAAAATTGATGGGAAATGAGGGAACAACCCTAAAAATGGCGGGAAATGAGAGAACTGCCTCAGGAATGGTGGGAAATGAGGGAACAACCCTAAAAATGGTGGGAAATGAGGGAACAACCCTAAAAATGGCGGGAAGTGAGAGATCAGCCATAAAAATGGCGGGAAACAAGGGAACAACCCTCAAAATGGTGGGAAATTAGAAAATTGCCTCAGAAATGGTGGGAAATTAGGAAACAACCCTAAAAATGGCCGGAAATGAGAGAATTGCCTCAGAAATGGTGGGAAAGGAAGAAACAAACCTAAAATGGCAGGAAATAACAGATTAACCCTAAAAATGGCGGGAAATGAGAGAACAACCCTAAAAATGGCGGGAAGTGAGAGATGAGCCATAAAAATGGCGGGAAACGAGGGAACAACCCCAAAAATGGCCGGAAATGAGGGAACAACCCTAAAAATGACAGGAAATAAGAGATTAACTCTAAAAATGGCGGGAAACAACAGAACAACCCTAAAAATGGTGGGAAATGACAGATGAGCCATAAAAATGGCGGGAAACGAGGGAACATCCCTAAAAATGGCGGGAAATGAGAGAACAACCCTAAAAATGGCGGAAAAACGAGGGAACAACCCTAAAAATGGTGGGAAAACGAGGAAACACCCCTAAAAACTGGCAGAAAGCGGGAAAAACCACCCGAGGACCGGTTACCTGCGGCGGGAAGAGGCGGTCGGCGCCGGCGTCGGCGGGGGGCCCGCGGGGCAGGTCGGGCGGGGGGCTGCGGTCGCGGGGCCGGGCGCGGGCCGGGCTGAGCGGCGGCGACGAGGCCGAGGCGGCGGCGGCGGCGGCGGCGGCCGAGGCGTCGATCTCGTAGTGGACGTACTTGCAGGTGTCCATGTGGAAGCAGGTGTTGAGGAAGGAGCAGTCGCCCAGGGACTCGTCCGTGTGCTTGTTGATGATGCGCCTGCGGGGTGGGGTGGGGTGGGTTTTGGGGTTTTGGGGGGGGTTTTGGGGGGGATTTGGGGTTGGGTTGGCTTTTGGGGGGGATTTAGGGGGGATTTGGGGGGGTTTGGGGTTGGGTTGGGGTTTTGGGGGGGATTTGGGGTTGGGTTGGGTTTTGGGGGGGGTTTGGGGTTGGGTTGGGGTTTTGGGGGGGATTTGGGGTTGGGTTGGGTTTTGGGGGGGATTTGGGGTTGGGTTGGGTTTTGGGGGGGTTTTGGGGGGTTTTGGGGGGGATTTGGGGTTGGGTTGGGTTTTGGGGGGGATTTGGGGGGATTTGGGGGTGAGGGAGGCAGGGGGAAGGTGGGGGGAGGAAGGAGAAGGTGAGGAGGTGGAGGAAGGCCGCGGGATCATGGATGGAGCAGGAAAACACAAGGAGGTGGAGGAGAAAGACCACGGGATCAGGGATGAAAACCCCAAAATCATGGATGGAAAAAAGACCACGGGATGGCGGAAGAAGACCATAAAATGGCGAAAAAAGACCACGGGATCCCAAAAAAAAAACCCCCGGAACTGACCGGAAGTGCAGCTTCCGGCAGGGCCGCTCGGCGCCCGAGGCCTTGACGCACTCCTCCTTGGTGCCGTGGTCGCAGAACTCCTGCACCTGCGCCCGGCCCCGCGAGCGGAACTTCTCCACGATCGACTGCTCCTTGGCCGTCGTCGTGTTCAGCAGCTCCAGGATCTCCTGGCTCACCTTTTTTTTTGGGGGGGAAAATCCCAAAAAAAAACAACTTTAGGGTCATTTTGGGGTCTCCTAACCCTGTCCTCCGACGCCATCTTGGTATATCCCAAAAAAACCTTGGAGAACCTCCATGTTGGTCGAGATTTTGGGGTCCCACCAATGTATCAAGTTGCCACCCGCCATTTTGTGTCCCCAGACGCCATTTTGAGGTCCCACCCACCATCTTGAGGTCCCACCACCATCTTGTGTCCCCACCCACAATCTTGAGGTCCAACCCGCCATTTTGAGATCCCACCCACCATCTTGGGGTCCCACCCACCATCTTGAGGTCCAACCCACCACCCCAAGTCCCACCCACCATCTTGTGTCCCCACCCACCATCTTGGGGTCCCACCCACCATTTTGTGTCCTCACCCGCCATTTTGAGGTCCCACCCACCATCTTAAGGTCCCACCTACCACCCTCTGTCCCCACCCACCATCTTGAGATCCCACCCACCATCTTGAGGTCCCACCCGCCATTTTGTGTCCCCACCCGCCATCTTGAGGTCCCACCCCCCACCCTCTGTCTCCACCCACCACCCCAAGTCCCACCCACCACCCTCTGTCTCCACCCACCATCTTGAGGTCCCACCCACCATCTTGAGGCCCCGCCCCCCACCCCGAGGCCCCGCCCACCTTCTTGCTCTGCTGCTCCTTGGTGGACTGCTGACTCAGCAGGCTCTCGATCTCCAGGTCCACGTCCGACGCCGCCGCCCGCCGCGACTTCTTCGCCTCCTTCCCCTCCCCCCCAGCCCCTCCCCCTCCCCCTCCTCCACCCGTTGCCCCTCCCCCCACCCCAGCCCCTCCCCCGGCCGTGGCTCCGCCCCCTTTGTCCGGCTCCGCCCGGCGCTTCTCGGCGGCCGCCACCAGGCCGGTCATGGCCGACAGTTTGGCGTGGTCGGCGAAGGTCACCAGGGTGGGGCCGTCCTGGAGGAGCCCCCGGCGCACCTCGATCAGCTCCTGCGCCGCGAACTTGTGCAGGAGGCTCTCCACGGCACACAGGGTCACGCCGGGGTCACCCTGGGGGGACAGGGGGGGACATCAGAGGTCACCTGACCACACCTGGGGTCACCTGGGGTCATCTGGGGGTCACCTGAGCACATCTGGGGGGCTCTCCACGGCGCACAGGGTCACGCCGGGGTCACCCTGGGGGGGACAGGGGACATCTGGGGTCATCTGGGGGCATCTGGGGTCATCTGGGGTCACCTGACCACACGTGGGGTCACCTGGGGTCACCCTGAGGGGACAGGGGACACCTGGGGGTCACCTGGGGGGCTCTCCACGGCGCACAGGGTCACGCCGGGGTCACCCTGGGGGGGACAGGGGGGGACAGGGGACATGGGGACATCGGGGGGGTCACTTGGGGTCATCTGGGGGCACCTGAGCACACCTGGGGTCATCTGGGGTCACCCTGGGGGGACAGGGGACATGGGGGTCACCCTGGGGGGGACACCGACCCCAGGGTCACATGAGGGTCACCCTGGGGGGACAGGGGACATGGGGACATCGGGGGGTCATCTGGGGTCATCTGGGGTCACCCTGAGGGACAGGGGGGGACAGGGGACAAGGGGGTCACCCTGGGGGGCTCTCCACGGCACACAGGGTCACGTGAGGGTCACCCTGGGGGGGACAGGGGACACCTGGGGTCACCTGGGGGCACCTGAGCACATCTGGGGTCACCTGGGGTCACCCTGAGGGGATGGGGGACATCAGAGGGGTCATCTGGGGTCATCTGAACACACCTGGGGGTCATCTGGGGTCACCTGAGCACACCTGGGGTCATCTGGGGTCACCCTGGGGGGACAGGGGTCATGGGGGTCATCTGGGGTCACCTGACCACACCTGGGGTCACCTGGGGTCATCTGGGGGCACCTGAGCACACCTGGGGTCACCTGGGGTCACCCTGGGGGGACAGGGGACATGGGGGTCACCCTGGGGGGCTCTCCACCGACCCCAGGGTCACGCCGGGGTCACCCTGGGGGGACAGGGGACACCTGGGGTCACCTGGGGGTCACCTGGGGGGCTCTCCAGGTGTGTTGAGGTCCCCCCAGGTGTGCCCAGGTGTGCCCAGGTGAGGGGGTTTTTGTGTCCCAGGTGCCCCCAGGTGTGCCCAGGTGAGGGGGTTTTTGTGTCCCAGGTGTATCCCAGGACCCCCAGGTGTGCCCAGGTGTGCCCAGGTGTGCCCAGGTGAGGGGGTTTTTGTGTCCCAGGTGTATCCCAGGACCCCCAGGTGTGCCCAGGTGTGCCCAGGTGTGCCCAGGTGAGGGGGTTTTTGTGTCCCAGGTGCCCCCAGGTGTGCCCAGGTGAGGGGGTTTTTGTGTCCCAGGTGTATCCCAGGACCCCCAGGTGTGCCCAGGTGTGCCCAGGTGTGCCCAGGTGAGGGGGTTTTTGTGTCCCAGGTGTGCCCAGGTGTGCCCAGGTGTGCCCAGGTAAGGGGGTTTTTGTGTCCCAGGTGCCCCCAGGTGTGCCCAGGTGTGCCCAGGTGAGGGGGTTTTTGTGTCCCAGGTGCCCCCAGGTGCCCCCAGGTGCCCTCACCTGTGCGATGGCGGCGCAGAGGGCGTTGGCGTCGCGGGGCAGGGGCAGTGCCAGGTCCGACAGGAGCAGCAGCAGCCGCCAGGTGTGCCCAGGTGTGCCCAGGTGTGCCCAGGTGAGGGGGTTTTTGTGTCCCAGGTGTATCCCAGGTGCCCCCAGGTGCCCCCAGGTGTGCCCAGGTGAGGGGGTTTTTGTGTCCCAGGTGTATCCCAGGACCCCCAGGTGCCCCCAGGTGCCCCCAGGTGCCCCCAGGTGCCCTCACCTGTGCGATGGCGGCGCAGAGGGCGTTGGCGTCGCGGGGCAGGGGCAGTGCCAGGTCCGACAGGAGCAGCAGCAGCCGCCGCTCCAGCGCCGGGTCCGGACCCCCCTCCCCGGCCCCTCCCCCGCCTGGGGGGGCTCCATCGCCCGCCCCTCCCCCCCCCGCGGGGGGGCGTGGGGAGGCGGGGCTTGATGAGGTCACGCCCAGGGAGGAGGGGGAGGGGCCTCCGGAGGGGGCGGGGCTGGCGGTGCGGGGAGGGGCCGACAGGGAGAGGTCGTGGGGGGGAGCTGTGGGGGGCAATTAAATGGTAATTAGTGTTAATTGGCGCCCCTTGGAGCCCTAGGTAATTACTTAATAATAATAATAATAATAATAGTAATAATAGTAATAATACTAATAATTAATAATAAAATAATAATAGTAATAATAGTAATAATACTAATAATTAATAATAACAATAATATAATAATAGTAATAATAGGAATAATAATAATAATTAATAATAACAATAATATAATAATAGTAATAATAGTAAAAATAATAAGAATAAGAATAAGAATAATATAATAATAGTAATAATTAACATCAGTTAATAGTTAATAACAACGCTTAAAAAAACTATAATTAATAGTAATAGTAAATAAAACTATTGGCGTTAATTAGTTAATAATAATCGGTAATTAGTAAACTACAATTAATAATTATTAATAATTATTAATAAATAATAAGACAATTAAAAATAATTAATAATAACCAATAATTAATCCCCGAGTCCTAATTAACACCCCCTAACTGACCCCTGCTCCTAATTAAACCCTAACCCTGCATTAAGCACCCCCCAATTAACCCCTGACCCCTAATTAACCCCCGACCCCTAATTAACCCCTGAACCCTAGTTAACCCCTGACCCCTCCATCAGCCCCCCCTCCGACCCCCTAATTAACCCCCGACCCCTAATTAACCCCCGACCCCTAATTAACCCCTTAATTAGGCCCCGCCCCCTCCTTACCGGCCCCCCCCAGCGGGTCGTGCTTCCTGCGGCGCTGGAGCCGCTCCCGCAGCGAGTCGAGCTGCTTCTTGTGCGCCTGGATGGAGCTCCACGTGTCCGACATCGCTCTCTGTGTCGCGACAGAGCCGCGATCGCGACCGATCGGCACCCGCCGAACCCCCCGGGGCCGCGCCGGTAAAACCGGAACCAGAAGCGGAAACCGCAACGGGGACAGGAAAGGGCAGGGAAAACGGCGAGGCGACGTCCGCCATTTTGAGTGAGGGCAGCGGGGCCCTCCCTAAAGCGGCGTCCGCCATTTTGAGTGAGGGCAGCGCTTTTCTCTCCCCCCCTTTCGGTTTCCACGGCAACCGCCGCCATTTTGGCAGCGGGCGGCTTTCCCCCCCCTTCCCTTTCCCCCCCCAAGGTTGCCGATTTTGGGGAGTTTCCATGGCAACCGCCGGCAAATTTTGGTCGGCTGGCACACCCCCCCCTTCCCAGCCGTTTCCATGGCAACCGCCGCCATTTTGAGTGAGGGCACCAGTACCGTCCCTAAGGCCACGTCCGCCATTTTGAGTGAGGGCAGCGTTTCTCTCGGTCGCCGTGGCAACCGCCGCCATTTTGGCCTCGGGGCCCCCCACGGTTGCCACGGCAACCGCCGCCGATTTTGGAGAGCTGTAAATTCTTCCCTCCTCATTGTTTCCATGGCAACCACCGCCAATTTTTAGGGAGCTGTAGATCCTCCCCCTTAATCGTTTCCACGGCTTCCGCCGCCATTTTGAAAGCGGGCACTTCCGGGGTTTCCATGGCGACCGCCGCCATTTTGAAAGCGGGCACTTCCGGGGTTTCCATGGCGACCGCCGCCATTTTGAAAGCGGGAAACTCCCGGGGTTTCCATGGCGACCGCCGCCATTTTGAAAGCGGGCAGTTCCGGGGGTTTCCATGGCGACCGCCGCCATTTTGAAAGCGGGAAACTCCCGGGGTTTCCATGGCGACCGCCGCCATTTTGAAAGCGGGCAGTTCCCGGGGTTTCCATGGCGACCGCCGCCATTTTGAAAGCGGGCAGTTTCGGGGTTTCCATGGCGACCGCCGCCATTTTGAAAGCGGGAAACTCCCGGGGTTTCCATGGCGACCGCCGCCATTTTGTGACCCCGGTGTTTTGGGGAGGGGAAATCCCCCGATTTTAGGGGGGTTTTCCCCATTTTTTAAGGGTCCCCTTTCTCTGAGGGCTCCCCAAATCACACGCAGGAGCCCGGGAGGGGCAGGGGGAGCTCAGCAAAGGATTTTAATCGGCCTCTACACGGCGGGGGGGGGTTAAGGGGGTTTTGGGGTCTCGTGAGGGGAAATTTGGGGGGATTTCCTCCCCCATCCCCCCCAACCATTAAAAATCTACTTCTCTTCCTCCTCCCCGGCGGTTTCGGGGTTCGGGGCCGGCTTTGGGGGCACCTGAGGGGACAAAAGGGGGGGGGGTTCAGTGCCTCAAATCCCCCCCAAAATCCCTCCCTCTATGGTGACCCCCTCCTTAATTTGGGGAACCCCCCCTTAATTTGGGGACCCCCCCAAATCACTTTTTGGGCTTCCCCCCCTCCCACAAAAGAGGGAACCCCCCCCTTAGTTTTGGGGTCCTCCCCCACTCCAAGACCCCCCCAAATCCCCCCAATTTTGGGGTCTCCTCACCCCAAACCCCCCCAAAATTTGGGGTCCCCCCCCTGCCCTCACCTCCCCTCCTCCATCCCGGTTTTCGGGCTCTTCGGGGGGTTCCGACCCCCCCATTTCCTCTTCCTCTTCCTCCTCCTCTTCCTCCTCCCCCAATTTCGGGGGCGGATTTTGGGGGGCCCGGCCCCGCCCGCACCCCCGGCACTGGGAATTCCCATCAGAAATCGAGGAATTCCCACCCAAAATGGCGGAATTCCCGCCCAAAATGGCGGAATTCCCGCCCAAAGTTGCGGAATTCCCGCCGGAAATTGAGGAATTCCCGCCCAAAATGGCGGAATTCCCATCCAAAATGGCGGAATTCCCGCCGGAAATCAGGGAATCCCCGCCCAAACTTTGGGAATTCCCGCCGGAACCCGGGGATTCCGGTCCCGACTCCTCCATGGGAACGTCCCGGGGGGTCCCGGCGCCGCCCCTCCCCCTCCTCTGGCCGGTGGGGGAGGGGCGGCCGGGCCGGAATTCCAATTTCTCCACCAGCTCCTGGAGCTTGGAGGTCTCGGCCCCCCCCGGATCCCGGGATTTGGGGCCGTTCCGGGGCCGCGGGCGGGGTGGGGGAGGGGCGTTCTCATCGCCCCCCGGGGGGAGGGGCTTGGGGAAGGTGGGTGGGGCCGCTGGGTGGGGGGGTGTGACCAGTGCTGGAGAGGGCGTGGCCGCGGGCGTGGTGGCAGGGATGGTGGGCTTGGCCGTGGGTGGGGTGGGCGTGGCCACCTGTGGGGGGTAAAAATGGCGGCGTTTGGAACCCATGACCCCCAACCTGACCCCGTGACCCCCAATCTTGGCCCATTGACCCAACCTTGACCCTTTGACCCCCCAATGACCCATTGACCCCAACCTTGACCCATTGACTCCCCAATGACCCATTGACCCCCCAATGACCCATTGACCCCCCCCATGACCCATCGACCCCCCAATGGCCCATTGACCCAACCTTGACCCATTGACCCCCAATCTTGGCCCATTGACCCAACCATGACCCATTGACCCCCCAATGACCCACGGACCTCCAACCTTGACCCATTGACCCCCCCAATGACCCACAGACCCCCAACCTTGACCCCCCAATGGTCCATTGACCCAACCTTGACCCATTGACCCTCCAATGACCCATTGACCCAACCTTGACCCATAGACCCCCAACCTTGACCCCTCAATGGCCCATTGACCCAACCTTGACCCATTGACCCCCAATCTTGGCCCATTGACCCAACCATGACCCATTGACCCAACCATGACCCATTGACCCCCCAATGACCCACGGACCCCCAACCTTGACCCATTGACCCCCCCAATGACCCACAGACCCCCAACCTTTACCCCCCAATGGTCCATTGACCCAACCTTGACCCATTGACCCTCCAATGACCCATTGACCCAACCTTGACCCATAGACCCCCAACCTTGACCCATAGACCCAACCTTGACCCATTGACCCCCAACCTTGACCCCTCAATGGCCCATTGACCCAACCTTAACCCATAGACCCCCAACCTTGACCCATTGACCCCAACCTTGACCCATTGACTCCCCAATGACCCATTGACCCCCCAATGACCCACTGACCCCCAACCTTGACCCCCCAATGGCCCATTGACCCCCAACTTTGACCCATTGACCCAACCTTTACCCATTGACCCAACCTTGACCCATTGACCCCCCAATGACCCATGGACCCCCAACCTTGACCCATTGACCCCTCAATGACCCAATTGACCCCAACCTTGACCCATTGACCCCTCAATGACCCAATTGACCCCAACCTTGACCCATTGACTCCCCAATGACCCATTGACCCCTCAATGACCCAATTGACCCCAACCTTGACCCATTGACCCAACCTTGACCCATTGACTCCCCAATGACCCATTGACCCCTCAATGACCCAATTGACCCCAACCTTGACCCATTGACCCAACCTTGACCCATTGACCCCCCAATGACCCATAGACCCCCCAATGGCCCATTGACCCAACCTTGACCCATTGACCCGACCTTGACCCATTGACCCTCCAATGACCCATAGACCCCCAACCTTGACCCATTGACCCCCAACCTTGACCCATTGACCCAACCTTGACCCATTGACCCCCCAAGGACCCCCCCCCACTCACCTCCACCGCGCCCCCCCGCCTCTCGGCCGGCCCCCTCTGCCGGTGGCGCCGCAGGTGCACCTTGAGGTTGCCGCGGGTGGTGAAGCGGCCGCCGCAGAGGTCGCAGCGGAAGGGCCGCTCCCCGGTGTGGGAGCGCAGGTGGATCTGCCGCGCGCTGGCGCTGCCGAACGGCTTCCCGCAGAACCCGCAGCCCAAGGGGGGGCCCAGAGACAGCGCCGAACCCAACGGTGGCGTTGAACCCAATGTTGAACCCAACGGTGATGCCGAACCCAACGATGACGTCGAACCCAACGTTGACCCCAACGGCGACGTCGAACCCAACGTTGACCCCAACGGTGGTGCCAAACCCAACGTTGACCCCAACGATGACGTCGAACCCAACGTTGACCCCAACGATGATGTTGAACCCAACGAAGACCCCGAACCCAATGTCGAACCCAACGGTGATGTCGTTGAGCCCGACGTCGACCCCGACCCCAACTTTGGCCCCAATGATGACCCCGACCCCAACTTTGGCCCCAAGGAGGACCCCGAGCCCAACTTTGGGCCCAACGTTGATGCTGAACCCAACTTTGGGCCCGGTGAAGACTTCGGACCCCACGTTGAGCCCGACAAAGACCCCGAGCCCGACGAAGACCCCGAACCCAACGTTGATCCTAATGAAGACCCCGAACCCAACTTTGGCCCCGAAGAAGACCCCAAACCCAACTTTGGGCCCAACGAAGACCCCGAACCCAACAAAGACCCCGACCCCAACGCTGACCCCAACGAAGACCCCGACCCCAACGCTGACCCCAACGAAGACCCCGAACCCAACGCTGACACCAACGAAGGCCCCGCCGTTGGCGCCGGCCCCAGCACCGAGACGGGGCCCAGCGTGGACGCCAAGGCCACGGCGATGCCGGAGCGCGGCGCCAGCGGCTTGGCGAAGGGTGGGAGGAGCAGGAGGCGGGGGCCGGCGCCCGGTGCGGGCCGGGGGGGCTTCTGGGGGTGCCGGGGGGCGTCGAGGGCCCCCAGGAGCAGCAGCTGGCGGCAAATGTCCTGGGTCAGCTGCATCTGGAGCAGCTGGCGCTGCCGTAGCTGCCGCAGCTCCTCCAGGATCAGCCGAAGCTCGGGCGGGGCCGGCGGGGGCGGGGCAGGAGGGGAGGGGGAGGGGGGCATGGGGGAGGGTGGGGAGGGGGCGGCTGAGGGGGGGGGTGGGGGTTGGGGGGAGAGAGAGAAGAAAAAAAAGAGAAAAATGTTAGGGGTTTGGGTGCCTCGAAATTGGGGTTATTCACCCCAAAATTGGGGCTTTTCCGCCCCGAAATTTGAGGTTTTTGTCCCTAAAATTGGGGTTATTCTGCCCCAAAATTGGGGTTATTCTGTCCCAAAATTTGGGTTATTCCACCCCAAAATTGGGGTTATTCCACCCAAAATTGGGGTTATTCTGCCCCAAAATTGGGGTTATTCTGCCCCAAAATTGAGGTTATTCCGTCCCAAAATTGGGGTTATTCTGCCCCAAAATTGTGGTTGTTCTGTCCCGAAATTGGGGATATTCCGCCCCAAAATTGGGGTTATTCTGCCCAAAAATTGGGGTTATTCCGCCCCAAAAATTGGGGTTATTCCGCCCCAAAATTGGGGTTATTCTGCCCCAAAATTGGGGTTATTCACCTCCAAAATTGGGGTTATTCTGCCCCAAAATTGGGGTTATTCTGCCCCAAAATTGGGGTTATTCCGCCCCAAAATTTGGGTTGTTCCGCCCCAAAATTGGGGTTATTCTGTCCCAAAATTTGGGTTATTCTGCCCCAAAATTGGGGGTATTCCGCCCCAAAATTGGGGTTATTCTCCCCCAAAATTGAGGTTATTCCACCCTAAAATTGTCATTATTCACACCAAAATTTGAGTTTTTCATCCCCAAATTGGGGTTGTTCACCCCTAAATTTACCATTACCCCAAATTGTCATCATTCACCCCAAAATTTGGGTTTTTCATCCCAAAGTCGGGGTTATTCACCCCAAAAATCGGGGTTGCTCATCCCAAAATTTGGGGGTGTCCACCCCAAAATAAATTGTAATTATGCGGCTTTTTTCCCCTCAAAGCCCCTTTTTGTCCCCAAAAAAATCCCCCATTTCCCCCAATCCCTGTTTTTTCCCAAAAAAAATCTTCTTTTTCCCTCAAAATCCCCCTTTTCTCCCAAAAAATCCCCCTTTTCTCCCAAAAATCCCTAAAAAAATTCCCTAAAAAAAATCTCCTTTTCCCCCCAAATCCCCCTTATCCCCCCAAAAAAATCCCTATTTTTCCCCCCAAATCCCACTTTTTTCCCCCCAAATCCCCATTTCCCACCCAAAACCCCCTTTTTATCCCCCAAAATCCTCATTATCCCCCGTAAACTCCCCTTTTTTCCCCAAAAATCCCCTTTTTTCCCCAAAAAATTCCCTTTTCCCCCCAACCACTCCCCCTTTTCCCCCTCAAATCAATTTTTTTCCCCAAAAAAACCCTTTTTTCTCCCAAAAAAACCCTTTTCCCCCCAACCCCCTCATTTTTCCCCCTAAAACCCTTTTAGCCCCCGCCCAAAAAATCCCCTTTTTTTCCCTAAAAACCTCTTCTACCCTAATTCCCCCCTTTTCCCCCCCAAAAAAAATTTTATTTTCCCTAAAATCCACATTACCCCCCCCAAAAAAAACCCTTTTTTTCCCTAAAAACCTCTTCCCCCCAAAACCCCCCTTTTTCCCCAAAAAAATTCCTATTTTTCCCTAAAATCCACATTTTTCCCCCCCATAAAATCCCTCCCCCCAAATAAAAAAAATTCCCTTTCCTTCACCCCCAAAAAATCCCTTTTTGCCCCCAAAAGGCCCTGCCCCCCAAAACCCCTCTTTTTTCTCCCCCCAAAAAATTCCTATTTTTCCCTAAAATCCACATTTTTTCCCCCCAAAAGCCCTTCCTTCCAAAAACTCCCCTTTTCCCCAAAAAAATTCCTATTTTCCCTAAAATCCACATTTTTTACCCCCCCCAAAAGTCCCTTTCCCCCCACCTAAAAAATCCCTTTTTTCCCCCCAAAAAATAAATCCATTTTTCCCCCCCAAAAAAATCCCTTCCCCCTCCAAAAATCCCTTTTTCCCCTCCCCCAAAAAATCCCTTTTCCCCCCCCCAAAAAAAATCCCTTTTTCCCCCCACAAAAAAAAGCCCTTTTTCCCCCCCAAAAAATCCCTTTCTCCTCCCTCCAAAAAATCCCTTTTTCCCCCTTAAAAAAATCTGGTTTCCCCCCCCCAAAATCCCTTTTCCTCCCCCCCAAAAAAATCCCTTTTTTCCCCCCAAAAAAATCCCTTCCCATCCCCCCAAAAATCCCTTTTTTCCCCAAAAAAACCCCCCTTATTTTCCCCCCAAAAAATCCCATTTTTTCCCCCCCAAAAAACCACCTCCTTTAACCCCCCAAAAAATCCCGTTTCGGCCCCAAAATCCCCCTTTCCCCTCCCTCCCAAAACCCCCTATTTTTCCCTCCCCAAAAATCCGATTTTTTCCCCCCAAAATAACCCCTTTTAACCCCCCCCAAAAAAATCCCTTTTCAGCCCCAAAATCCGCACGTTTTGCCCCTAAAAAAGTCCCCATTTTTCCCCCCAAAAATCCCCATTTTCCCCCCTCCAAAAATCCCTTTTCGGCCCCAAAATCCGCACGTTTTGCCCCTAAAAAAACCCTATTTTTCCCCCTCCAAAAATCCCTTTTCAGCCCCAATATCCCCACATTTTCCCCGCCCCCAAAACCCCCGTTTTTCCCCCCAAAATTCCCTTTTTCCTCCCCCTCCCCCCCGCGCGGTTTTTGGGGTGAATTCGGGGGATTTTGGGGTTCTTTTCTCACCTCCCGGCTCGTTCATCGCTCCCCCCTCCCCCCCCAAACCCCCCCCCCAAAAAAAAAGGGGGAGGGTCGGGAAGTGACGTCACTGCCGGGGGGGAGGAGGGGGCGTTCCTGTCGCGATAGGGGGTGACGTCACCGAGGGGGGGAACTCGGGGGGGGGGGGTTTGGGGAAAAAAAGGGGTTTTGGGGGGAATTTTGGGGAAATTTGGGGGATTTGGGGGAAATTTGGGGGTCCTGGAGGGGATTTTGGGGAATTTTGGGGGTCCGGGGGGGATTTTGGGGCTTTTTGGGGGTCCCTGAAGGGATTTTGGGGGGGATTTGGGGGGTCCGGGGGGGGATTTGGGGGAGTTTGGGGGAATTTTGGGGGTCCTGGGGGAGATTTTGGGGAATTTTGGGGGTCCTGGGGGGAATTTTGGGGGTCCTTGAAGGGATTTTGGGGAATTTGGGGGGTCCTAGGGGGGATTGGGGAAATTTTGGGGGTCCCTGAAGGGATTTGGGGGGTCCTGAGGGGGATTTGGGGGAATTTTGGGGGTCCTTGAAGGGATTTTGGGGGAAATTTGGGGGGCCCCGAGGGGATTTTGGGGAATTTTGGGGGTCCTTGAAGGGATTTGGGGGAATTTTGGGGGTCCCTGAGGGGGTTTTGGGGAATTTTGGGGGGTTCTGGGGGGGATTTGGGGAATTTGGGGGGTCCTTGAAGGGATTTTGGGGGTCCTGGGGGGGATTTGGGGGAATTTGGGGGGAATTTTGGGGGTCCCTGAAGGGATTTTGGGGGAATTTGGGGGGTCCTGGGGGGGATTGGGGGAATTTTGGGGGTCCCTGAGGGGATTTTGGGGAAATTTTGGGGGTCCCTGAAGGGATTTTGGGGGAATTTTGGGGGTCCTGGGGGGGATTTGGGGGAAATTTGGGGGAAAATTTGGGGATTTCGGAGAAATTTGGGGGTCCTGGGGGGGGATTTGGGGGAGTTTGAGGGGAATTTGGGGGTCCCTGAAGGGATTTTGGGGGAATTTTGGGGGAATTTTGGGGGTCCCTGAAGGGATTTTGGGGGAATTTTGGGGGAATTTTGGGGGTCCCTGAGGGGATTTTGGGGGAATTTTGGGGGTCCCTGAGGGGATTTTGGGGGAATTTTGGGGGTCCCTGAAGGGATTTGGGGGGTCCTGAGGGGGATTTGGGGGAATTTTGGGGGTCCTTGAAGGGATTTGGGGGGAATTTTGGAGGTCCCTGAGGGAGTTTGGGGAATTTTGGGGGTCCTGGAGGGGATCTGGGGGAATTTGGGGGGTCCTTGAAGGGATTTTGGGGGTCCTGGGGGGGATTGGGGGGAATTTTGGGGGTCCTGGGGGGATTTGGGGGAATTTGGGGGGTCCTTGAAGGGATTTTGGGGGTCCTGGAGGGGATCTGGGGGGATTTGGGGGGAATTTTGGGGGTCCCTGAAGGGATTTTGGGGGAATTTTGGGGGTCCTGGGGGGGATTTGGGGGAAATTTGGGGGAAAATTTGGGGATTTCGGAGAAATTTGGGGGTCCTGGGGGGGGATTTGGGGGAGTTTGAGGGGAATTTGGGGGTCCCTGAAGGGATTTTGGGGGAATTTTGGGGGTCCCTGAGGGGATTTTGGGGGAATTTTGGGGGTCCCTGAAGGAATTTTTGGGGTCCTGGGGGGATTTTGGGGGTCTTTGAGGGGATTTTGGGGAATTTTTGGGGTCCTGGGGGGGATTTGGGGGAATTTTGGGGGTCCGTGAAGGGATTTTGGGGGTCCCTGAGAGGGATTTGGGGGAAATTTGGGGGTCCTGGGGGGGATTTGGGGGAATTTGGGGGGGGATTTGGGGGATTTGGGGGGAATTTGGGGGTCCCGGAGGGGATTTGGGGGAATTTTGGGGGTCCCTGAAGGGATTTTTGGGGAATTTTGGGGGTCCTGGGGGGGATTTGGGGGAATTTTGGGGGTCCTGGGGGGGATTTGGGGGAATTTTGGGGGTCCCTGAGGGGTTTTTGGGGGGATTTTTGGGGGTTCCCAGGGAGGGTTTGGGAGAAAAATAAATAAATAAATAAATAAATAAATAAATAAATTAATTAATTAATTAATTTTTTTATTATTATTATTTAATTGGATTTTATTTCCTTGTGTCATTGGGTTGATAAAATTCAATAAAACCGATAAAGATATAAATGGGGAAAAAAAAAGTGATTGTTTATTTATTTATTTGTTCACGAATTAAACCGAGTTTTAATTAATTCCCTTTAAACTTTATTAACTTAAAAAAAAAAATTATCTGTTAAAATAACCTTGTTTCAATAATTTAAAGTGGTTCTATTATTTATTTAAATGACGATATTTAATTGCCTTTAATTATTTAGGGTTGATTAAATAATTCGTATTAATTATTTGTATTAAAAAGTTTAACTCCTATTACATTGAAATATTATTGTTAATATTAGATTATGTTAAATAATATATTGTTTAATATTTTATATTAATTATATTTATTAATTACATTTATATTAATTGTCATTAAACAATAGTAATTTGTATTATTTTATTTAATAGTTTACTTATATTTTATTTATTGATAATATTATATATTATTAATAATCCTTAATAATATTATCTATTATTATTAATTATATTAATAATATTTCGATATTTTATATTATAAATATACTAGTATATTTTATCTTATTTATACATTAATATTTTATAATATTTATATAATAATAAATTTATATTATATTTATAAAATATAAATAATGTAATATTATATTATATCATATAATAATATAATACATTAATAATTATTATTAGTAGTCTCTCTATATTTATATAAATTAAAAAAATATATTTTGGATTTATACATTTTATTAATATTATTTCTTTTATATTAATGTTCATAGTAATTTTAATTAAATGTATTAAGTTTATATTAATTTAATAATTTAATACATCTAAAAATATAATATATAAATTATAAATAGATTAATTTTAATTAAATTATTTTATATTTATATCAATTAAAATAACAGTGTTTACCTTAGGTTAAAATTCCAATATACAAATAAATAATAAATTAATTTAAATTACTATATGTATTTATATTAATTATAATAATATATAATGTATATAAGATATAAAAGTAAATAATACATTTTCAATAATTCAAATTAAATTTCTATTATTTAATTATAAAAGAATTTATTGCATATTAAAATGATGTAGAATAAAAAAAATAAAGGTATGAAAGGTAAATGCTAATAAATAACAATTACAAGCAATGAAAATAAATAAAAATCAAAAACAATTCTAAATTTCCGTAATTTTGAAGGATAAAAATCGAGAACAGGGAAATAAAACATAAAATTCAATTAATTTTTATTGAATTAAACTGTTAATAATTTTTATTGAATTAAATGATGAAAAAAGAACGGCTGAAATTAATGAAATTATTACAAAATTAATAAAAATATTAAATAAAATCAACTCTAATCGTGTTTATAATCAGAAACAAAGTAGAAAAGTGAATTAAAGAAATTAAAGAAATGAAGTGAATTAAAATAAATTTATTTTGTGTGTCGTGACCATTTATTTATGGGTAAAATATTAAAACTGCATTTTTAAACATAACTAAAAATCCTAGGAAATAATAAAAATAAAATAATAAAATAATATATATTAATATAAAGTAATAAAATAATAATTATTTTAATGATTAACTAATTGGAATTAATAAAAGAAATAAAACTAACCCAAATTCGATTAAGATTGAAAATTCTATTAAAAATAAGAATAAAGTAATTAAATATTAATTATTAATTACCAATAATATTTTAAAAAATAAAACTTCTCAGAAATATTATAAAAAAATAATAAGAATAAATAATATTAAATTATAATTAAAAATCCACAGTAAAAACTAAATAAAAATATATAGGTATTAAAATATAAAAAGGAAATAAAAATTTAAGATAACAAAAAATGATTCTAAAAAAAATTTAAAAAGTGAATAATAATTTGCAACAATGATTAAATAATACAATTAAAACAAAATTTTTAAAATAAAAATAATTGCTAAGACAAAAAGGAATTAAATACCTTTTAAATTACAATTAACAACAATTAAATAACAATAAAATAAAAAAAATAAAACTGTTAAAAAGAATGAAAATAGTAAACATTAAAATCCCAGTGAAACTAAAAAATAAATTATTAAGAATAATAGAAATTATAAAAAATGAAAGCAATCATTGAATTAAATATAAATACAATTAATTAAATATGACTATTAAAAAAAATTCAAGATATAAAATGAAATAAATATAGTCTAAAAAGTCAATATAAATAAATAAAATATAACTAAAATAAATAAGAAATATTTAATAATAATAAATAAAATATAACCATAAAGGAATAAAAGGAACAAAAAGGAATAAAATTCTATATAAATAAAAAAAATAAAATATAACTTCAAATAAATAGAATTAATCATAAATAAAATAAAACTACAAATAAATAAAATCCAAACCAAATTAATAAAATGTGACTAGCAAAAAATAAAATTCAGTATAAACAAATTAAATCCTGTATGAAATAAAAAATTATAACTATTATTAAAAAAAATTCAAATACAATTCAAATAAAATTCAATATAAAATAAAATGTAACTGCAAATAAATAAAATCCAATATTAAAAAAAATTTAACTATCATTAAATCATATTCAAATAAAATTCAATAGAAATAAATAAAATATAACTGCAAATAAATAAAATCCAATATTAAAAAATTAACTATTATTAAATCAAACTCAAAATTCAATATAAATAAATAAAATATAACCACAAATAATTAAAATAAAATAAAAGATAAATTAATAAAAGGTGACTGCCAATAAATAAAATTCAGGATAAATAAATTAAATTCTATCTAGGATAAATTTTAACAATTAAACAAAATTCCAATAAAATTCAATATAAATAAAAAAAAACATATCTAGAAATAAAATTCAATATATAAATATAAATTCAATATATAAATATAAACTCAATATATAAATAAAATCTAATTATAAATAATAAAATAAAATATAAAGCAATTAATAAAATAAAATAAAATAATTAAAAATAACGAAGCTCCGAACGAACGAACGAACCCAAAATGACCCAAACTGGCCTCTTTTCCCCCCATTTTTCTCCCCCAGGCCCCGCCCCCTTTTTTTTTTGTTCTGGCCCCGCCCCCTTTTGGGGATTTCCCCGCCAGGCCCCGAAAGCGCCGGAAAGCCCCAAAATCGCCTTTTTTTGGCCCAAAAAAAACCACTCTCGGGGTTTATTTTTTTTTCCTGCAGCTGCTGCTTTCGGGGGCCCCTCCCCCCCCCCCGAGGGGAAGATTTGGGGCCAAAAAGCCGAGATTTGGGGCAGAAATTTAAAAAAAATTAAAAAAAGGGGGAAAGTTGAGATTTTGGGGATGAAAATTCCAGGGTTTGGGGTTTTTTTTTTGGGGGGGGGGGAAATTCAGTTTTTAGTCCCAAAATTGGGGTGGTTTGGCCCCAAATCTCAACCCCTGACCCCAAATCCCAACCATTGACCCCAAACCTCAGCCATTGACCCCAAATCTCAACCCTTGACCCCAAATCTCAACCCCTGACCCCAAATGTCAACCCTTGACCCCAAATCTCAACCATTGACCCCAAATTTTAATCGCTGACCCAAATCTCAACCACTGACCCAAATCCTGGTCGTTGACCCCAAATCTGAACCACTGACCCCAAATCTCAACCCTTGACCCCAAATCTCAGCCATTGTCCCCAAATCTCAGCCCTTGACCCCAAATCTCAGCCATTGACCCCAAATGTCAGCCCCTGACCCCAAATGTCAGCCATTGACCCCAAATCTCAAGCATCCACACCAGATCTCAACCACTGACCCAAATCCTGGTCATTGACCCTCAAATCTCAACCATTGACTCAAATCTCAACCAGTGAATACAAATCTCAGCCATTGACCTGAAATCTCAAATTTTAACTCTCAAATCTCAGCCATTGACCCCAAATCTTGACCACTGACCCCAAATCTAAACCATTGACCCCAAATCTCAACCCTTGACCCCAAATCTGCACCCTTGACCCCATATCTTGATCGTTAACCCTCAACCCAACCATTGACCCCAAATCCCAAACACTGAACCCCCGATCTCTGCCCCGGCTCCGGCTTCACATTTGGCAACTTCGACATGGCCTGGGTGCGCCAGAGCCCCGGCAAGGGGCTGGAATTCGTCGCCAGCATCAGGAAAGACGGCGGGTTCAGCACCTACGCGCCGTGGGTGAAGGGCCGGTTCGGCATCACCAGGGACAACGGGCAGAGCTCGGTGACGCTGCGGATGAACGAGCTCAGGGACGAGGATTCCGCCACCTATTTCTGTGCCAAGGAATATGGTGGTGGTTGGGGTGCAGGTGGTGATGCCATCGACCCTTTTAGTGGGGTCCCCAAAACCTCCCCGGACCTCTCCCCCTGAAACCCCAACCCTTGGGACCAAAATTTAAAGCCCTGACCCAAATCTCAACCCTTGACCCCAAATCTCGACCGTTGACCCCAAAATCTCAACCGTTGACCCCGATCTTTTAACCTGTTGAAGGGTTTTGGGTCAAAGGTTGAGGATTGGGGTCACTGGCTCAAATTTGGGGTCAATGGTTGAGATTTGGAGCAAAGAGTTGGGGTTTGGGGCCAAAGGTGGAGAAGTTGGGACCAAACCAAGCCCAAGGTCAGGACCAAGGAACCAAAACTTGGGTGTGAAGGGCGGAGCTTTTTGGGGGGAGGGTCCGGGGAGGTTTGGGGTCCACCCCCCAAAACAGGGGGATCGGTGTTGTTACCACCAACACTCCAACCACCAGCATCGAAATATTTGGCACAGAAATAGGTGGCGGAATCCTCGTCCCTGAGCTCGTTCATCCGCAGCGTCACCGAGCTCTGCCCGTTGTCCCTGGTGATGGTGAACCGGCCCTTCACCGACGGCGCGTAGTAGGTGTAACTACCACCACTGCTGATCCCAGCGAGCCATTCCAGCCCCTTGCCAGGGCTCTGGCGCACCCAGTACATGTCGTAGTTGCCGAATGTGAAGCCGGAGCCGTGGCAGAGATTCGGGGGCTCAGTGGTTGAGATTTGAGTCAATGGTTGGGATTTGAGGGTCAATGATAAAGATTTAGGAGTCAACAGTTGAGATTTTGGTGTCGATGGTGGAGATTTGGTGTCATTGTTGAGATTTGGGGTCAATGGCTGAGATTGGAAGGCAGTGATTGAGATTTGGGGTGGATGGCGGAGATTTGGGGTCAAGGGTTGAAGTTTTGGGTAAAGGGTTGAGATTTGGGATCAGTGGTTGAGATTTGAAGGCAATGGTTGAGATTTGAAGGTCAACGATCAGGATTTTGGTCAAGGGTTGAGATCTGGTGTGGATGGTTGAGATTTGGGGTCAGTGACTGACATTTGGGGTCAATGGTTGAGTATTGGGTCAAGGGTGGAGATTTGGGACAAAGAGTTGGGGTTTGGGGCCAAAGGCTGAGAATTTGGGGCTAAACCAGCCCAAGGTCAGGACCAGCAACCACATTTGGCGACTACTGCATGTGTTGGGTGCGCCAGAGCCCCAGCAAGGGGCTGGAATGGCTCGCTGGGATCACCAACGATGGTTCCAGCACCTTCTACGCGCCGTCGGTGAAGGGCCGGTTCAGCATCGCCAGGGACAACGGGCAGAGCTCGGTGACGCTGCGGATGAACGAGCTCAGGGACGAGGATTCCGCCACCTATTTCTGTGCCAAGGGTTATACTGGTGGTTGGGCTGAACATGGTGACATCATCGACTCCCTGTGTGGGGTCCCCCAAACCTCCCTGGACCCTTCTCCCAAATTCTCCGCCCTTTGGAACCCAAATAGGAGCCGTCAATGCCAAACGTCAAACGTTGACCCCAAAATCCCAACTCTTCGCCCCCAATCTTTACCTTTTGTAAATTTAGGGGCCTATTGTTGAGGTTTGGGGTCAGTGGTTGAGATTTGGGGTCACTGTCTCAGATTTGGGGTCAATGGTTGAGATTTGGGATCAGTGGTGGAGCGTTGGGTCAACAGTTAAAATTTGGGGTCAGTGGTTGAGATTTGGGGTTAATGGCTGAGATTTGGGGTCAAGGGTTGAGATTTAATGTCAATGGTAGAGATTTGGGGTAAGTAACTGATATTTGGGGTCAAGGATGGAGATTTGGGGCCAAGAGTTGGGGTTTGGGGCCAAAGGTGGGGAATTTGGGGCCAAACCAGCCCAAGGTCGGGACCATCAAGCGAGAGCCGGGTGTGAAGGGCGGAGCTTTGGGGGGAGGGTCTGGGAAGGTTTGGGGACCCCACACAGGGGGGGGTCGATGCCATCAGCACCACCAGCACCACCAGCATCACGTTTGGCACAGAAATAGGTGGCGGAATCCTCGTCCCTGAGCTCGTTCATCCGCAGCGTCACCGAGCTCTGCCCGTTGTCCCTGGCGATGCTGAACCGGCCCTTCACCCACGGCAGGTAGGCGGTGTAACCACCACCCTTGCTGATCCCAGCGAGCCATTCCAGCCCCTTGCCGGGGCTCTGGCGCACCCAGTACATGTGGTAGTCACCGAATGTGAAGCCGGAGGGGCTGAACGGGGTAGATTTGGGGTCAATGGTTGAGATTTGGGGTCAATGTATAAGATTTGGGGTTAAGGGTTGAGATTTGGGGTCAATGGTTGAGATTTGAGTCAACGGTTGGGAATTGGGGTCAATAGATGAGATTTGGGGTCAATAGATGAGATTTGGGGTCAATAGATGAGATTTGTATTCACTGGTTGATATTTGAGTCAATGGTTGAGGTTTGAAGGTCAACGATCAGGATTTGGGTCAGTGGTTGAGATCTGGTGTGGATGGTTGACATTTGGGGTCAATGGCTGATATTTTGGATCAAGGGTTGAGATTTGGGGTCAATGGCTGACATTTGGGGTCAATGGTTGAGTATTGGGTCAAGGGTGGAGATCTGGGACAAAGAGTTGGGGTTTGGGGCCAAAGGGGGAGAATTTGGGGCCAAACCAGCCCAAGGTCAGGACCAACGACCACATTCGGCAACTACGGCATGGGTTGGGTGCGCCAGAGCCCCGGCAAGGGGCTGGAATTCGTGGCTACCATCAACAGCAATGGTGGCAGCACCGGCTACGCGCCGTGGGTGAAGGGCCGGTTCAGCATCGCCAGGGACAACGGGCAGAGCTCGGTGACGCTGCGGATGAACGAGCTCAGGGACGAGGATTCCGCCACCTATTTCTGTGCCAAATCTTTCAGTGCTGGTGGTGTTGCTTGGCAAAAGGTTGGCGGTCGAGATTTGGGATCAGCGGTTGAGTTTTGGGGTCAAGGGTTGAGATTTGGGGTCAAGGGTTGAGATTTGGGACAAAGAGTTGGGCTTTGGGGCCAAAGGCACCCACAACGTGTCGGGGTTGCAGGTGCTGGTTTGGCCCCCAAATTCTTCAACTTTTGGCTCCAAACCCCAACTCTTTGCTTCAAATCTGGACTGTTGACCCCAAATCTCAGCCACTGACCCCAAACTGGGACTCCTGACCCCAAATCTCGACCGTTGACCCCAAATCTCAGCCATTGACCCCAAATACCAAACACTGACCCAAAATCTCAGCCATTGACCATAAATCAACACTCTTCACCCCAAATCTCAACGACAGACCCCAGAACTCAACGATTGACTCAAATCTCAACCACTGACCCCAAATCAAAACCATTGACCCCAAATCTCAACCGTTGACCCCAAATCTGCACCCTTGACCCCATATCTTGATCTTTGACCCTCAAATCCCAGCCATTCACTCGAATCTCAACCACTGAACCCCTGGTCTCTGCCGCAGCTCCGGCTTCACATTCGGCAACTACGCCATGCACTGGGTGCGCCAGAGCCCCGGCAAGGGGCTGGAATGGCTCGCTGGGATTGAAGTTTTTGGTGGCACCGCCTACGCGCCATCGGTGAAGGGCCGGTTCAGCATCGCCAGGGACAACGGGCAGAGCTCGGTGACGCTGCGGATGAACGAGCTCAGGGACGAGGATTCCGCCACCTATTTCTGTGCCAAGGGCAATGATGGTTGGAATGAAGGTGGAAATGCCATCGACACCCGTGTGAGGGGTCCCCCAAAACCTCCCTGGACCCTTCTCCCAAATTCTCCACCCTTTGGAACCCAAATCTGAACCGTTGATGCCAAACCTCAAACGTTGACCCCAAATCTGGGCCATTGACCTGAAATCTCAATTACTGGCCCAAATCTTTATCTATTGCAGAGTTTGGGGTCTGTGGATGAGGTTTCCTGTCAAGGGCTGAGATTTGGGGTCAGTGGTTCAGATTTGGGGTCAAGGGTCGAGATCTGGCACAAAGAGTTGGGGTTTGGGGCCAAAGGTGTGGAATTTGGGGCCAAACCAGCCCAAGGGCGAGACCAAGGAACCAAAACTTGGGTGCCAACAGCGGAGCTTTTGAGGGAAGGGTCCAAACAGGGGGGTCGGTGTCATTACCACCAGCACTCCAACCACTACCAGCACGTCTGGCACAGAAATAGGTGGCGGAATCCTCGTCCCTGAGCTCGTTCATCCGCAGCGTCACCGAGCTCTGCCCGTTGTCCCTGGTGATGCTGAACCGGCCCTTCACCCACGGCAGGTAGGCGGTGTAACCACCACCCTTGCTGATCCCAGCGAGCCATTCCAGCCCCTTGCCGGGGCTCTGGCGCACCCAGTACATGTGGTAGTCACCGAATGTGAAGCTGGAGGGGCTGAACGGGGTAGATTTGGGGTCAATGGTTGAGATTTGGGGTCAATGTATAAGATTTGGGGTTAAGGGTTGAGATTTGGGGTCAATGGTTGAGATTTGGGGTCAATGTATAAGATTTGGGGTTAAGGGTTGAGATTTGGGGTCAATGGTTGAGATTTGAGTCAACGGTTGGGAATTGGGGTCAATAGATGAGATTTGGGGTCAATAGATGAGATTTGTATTCACTGGTTGATATTTGAGTCAATGGTTGAGATTTGAAGGTCAACGATCAGGATTTGGGTCAGTGGTTGAGATCTGGTGTGGATGGTTGACATTTGGGGTCAATGGCTGATATTTTGGATCAAGGGTTGAGATTTGGGGTCAATGGCTGACATTTGGGGTCAATGGTTGAGTATTGGGTCAAGGGTGGAGATTTGGGACAAAGAGTTGGGGTTTGGGGCCAAAGGGGGAGAATTTGGGGCCAAACCAGCCCAAGGTCAGGACCAACGACCACATTCGGCAACTACGGCATGGGTTGGGTGCGCCAGAGCCCCGGCAAGGGGCTGGAATTCGTGGCTACCATCAACAGCAATGGTGGCAGCACCGGCTACGCGCCGTGGGTGAAGGGCCGGTTCAGCATCGCCAGGGACAACGGGCAGAGCTCGGTGACGCTGCGGATGAACGAGCTCAGGGACGAGGATTCCGCCACCTATTTCTGTGCCAAATCTTTCAGTGCTGGTGGTGTTGATTGGCAAAAGGTTGGCGGTCGAGATTTGGGATCAGTAGTTGAGTTTTGGGGTCAAGGGTTGAGATTTGGGGTCAAGGGTTGAGATTTGGGACAAAGAGTTGGGCTTTGGGGCCAAAGGCACCCACAACGTGTCGGGGTTGCAGGTGCTGGTTTGGCCCCCAAATTCTTCAACTTTTGGCTCCAAACCCCAACTCTTTGCTTCAAATCTGGACTGTTGACCCCAAATCTCAGCCACTGACCCCAAACTGGGACTCCTGACCCCAAATCTCGACCGTTGACCCCAAATCTCAGCCATTGACCCCAAATACCAAACACTGACCCAAAATCTCAGCCATTGACCATAAATCAACACTCTTCACCCCAAATCTCAACGACAGACCCCAGAACTCAACGATTGACTCAAATCTCAACCATTGACCCCAAATCAAAACCATTGACCCCAAATCTCAACCGTTGACCCCAAATCTGCACCCTTGACCCCATATCTTGATCTTTGACCCTCAAATCCCAGCCATTCACTCGAATCTCAACCACTGAACCCCTGGTCTCTGCCACGGCTCCGGCTTCACATTCGGCAACTACGGCATGGGTTGGGTGCGCCAGAGCCCCGGCAAGGGGCTGGAATGGCTCGCTGGGATCGACGTTTTTGGTGGCACCTCCTACGCGCCATCGGTGAAGGGCCGGTTCAGCATCACCAGGGACAACGGGCAGAGCTCGGTGACGCTGCGGATGAACGAGCTCAGGGACGAGGATTCCGCCACCTATTTCTGTGCCAAGGGCAATGATGGTTGGAATGAAGGTGGAAATGCCATCGACACCCGTGTGAGGGGTCCCCCAAAACCTCCCTGGACCCTTCTCCCAAATTCTCCACCCTTTGGAACCCAAATCTGAACCGTTGATGCCAAACGTCGAACGTTGACCCCAAATCTGGATCGTTGACCCGAAAATATCAATGTTGGCCCCAATCTTTGCCTTTTGCAAATTTGGGGGTCTGTTGTTGAGGTTTGGGGTTGGTGGTTGAGATTTGGGGTCAGTGGCTGAGATTTGGGGTCAGTGGTTGAGATTTGGGCCAACAGCTGAAATTTGGGGTCAAGGGTTCAGATTTGGGTCAAAGATTTGGGGTTTGGGGCCAAAGGTGGGGATTTTGGGGCCAAAGCAGTCCAAGGTCGGGACCAAGGAGCCAAAATTTGGGTGCGAAGGGCGGAGCTTTTTGGGGGGAGGGTCCAGGGAGGTTTGGGGGACTCTCCCCCCAAACAGGGGGGTCGGTGCCGTTACCACCAGCACTCCAACCACCAGTACCAGCACGTTTGGCACAGAAATAGGTGGCGGAATCCTCGTCCCAGAGCTCGTTCATCCGCAGCGTCACCGAGCTCTGCCCGTTGTCCCTGGCGATGCCGAACCGGCCCTTCACCGATGGCGCGTACCAGGTGCTGCCACCATTGCTGTTGATCCCAGCCACGTATTCCAGCCCCTTGCCGGGGCTCTGGCGCACCCAGAACATTCGGTAGTCGCTGAATGTGAAGCCGGAGCCACGGCAGAGACTGGGGGCTCAGTGTTTGGGATTTGGGGTCAATGGTTGAGATTTGGGGTCAATGGTTGAGATTTCAGTCAATGGCTGAGATTTGAGGTCATTGTAAGATTTGGGGTAAGTGGTTGATATTTGAGGTCAAGCGTTGAGATTTGAGGTCAGTGGTTGACATTTGGGGTCAATGGCTGAGATTTGGGACAAAGAGTTGGGGTTTGGGGCCAAAGAGGGAGAATTCGGGGCCAAACCAAGCACAAGGTCGGCACCAACCACCACATTTGGCAACTACCCCATGCACTGGGTGCGCCAGAGCCCCGGCAAGGGGCTGGAATACGTGGCTGGGATCAACAGCAATGGTGGCAGCACCTGGTACGCGCCATCGGTGAAGGGCCGGTTCAGCATCGCCAGGGACAACGGGCAGAGCTCGGTGACGCTGCGGATGAACGAGCTCAGGGACGAGGATTCCGCCACCTATTTCTGTGCCAGACGTTATAATGATGGTTGGGCTGAATATGGTGACATCGACCCCCCTGTGTGGGGTCCCCAAAACCTCCCTACACCTTCCCCCCCAAGCTCCGCCCTTCACACCCGGCTCTCGCTTGATGGTCCCGACCTTGGGCTGGTTTGGCCCCAAATTCTCCACCTTTGGCCCCAAACCCCAACTCTTGGCCCCAAATCTCCATCCTTGACCCCAAATATCAGTTACTGACCCCAAATCTCTACCATTGACATTAAATCTCAACCCTTGACCCCAAATCTCAACCCTTGACCCCAAATCTCAACCACTGACCCCAAATTTTAACTGCTGACCCAACTCTCCACCACTGATCCCAAATCTCAACCATTGACCCCAAATCTGAGCCAGTGACCCCAAACCTCAACCACAGACCCAAAAACCTAACAATAGACCCCAAACTCTGCAAAAGGTAAAGATTGGGGGCCAACAGTTGAGATTTTGGGGTCAACGTTCAACGTTTGGCATCGACGGTTCAGATTTGGGTTCCAAAGGGTGGAGGTTTCGGGGGGAGGGTCTTGGGAGGTTTAGGGGACCCCCCCAGGGGTTCCGGGAACCCACAGGCATAATAACCAGCACCAGAATCACCCTTGGCACAGAAATAGGTGGCGGAATCCTCGTCCCTGAGCTCGTTCATCCGCAGCGTCACCGAGCTCTGCCCGTTGTCCCTGGCGATGCCGAACCGGCCCTTCACCGATGGCGCGTAGCTGGTGCTGGAACCATCCTTGCTGATCCCAGCAACGAATTCCAACCCCTTGCCGGGGCTCTGGCGCACCCAACCCATGCCGTAGTCGCCAAATGTGAAGCCGGAGCCGCGGCAGAGGAGCTGCTGGGACGGCCCTGGAGAGTAGATTTGGGGTACAGGGTTGAGTTTAGGGTCAGCAATCCAGATATGGGTCAATGGTTTAGATTTGGGGTCAATGGTTGAGATTTGGGGTCAATGGCTGAGATTTGGGGTCAATGGTTGAGATTTGGGGTCAGTGGTTGAGATTTGTATTCACTGGTTGATATTTGAGGGTCAATGACCAGGATTTGGGTCAGTGGTTGAGATCTGGTGTGGATGCTTGAGATTTGGGGTCAGGGGCTGACATTTGGGGTCAGTGACTGATATTTTGGATCAAGGGTTGAGATTTGGGGTCAAGGGTGGAGATTTGGGGCCAAGATTTGGGGTTTGGGGCCAAAGGTGGGGGAATTTGGGGCCAAACCAGCCCAAGGTCGGGACCATCGAGCGAGAGCCGGGTGTGAAGGGCGGAGCTTTGGGGGGAGGGTCCGGGGAGGTTTGGGGACAATTGAGGACCCCCCAAAGGGGTTTGGGAACCACCAGCATTATCACCAGCACCACCAGTATAACCCTTGGCACAGAAATAGGTGGCGGAATCCTCGTCCCTGAGCTCGTTCATCCGCAGCGTCACCGAGCTCTGCCCGTTGTCCCTGGTGATGGTGAACCGGCCCTTCACCGATGGCGCGTACTTGGTGCTACCACCACCATTGCTGATCCCAGCCACGTATTCCAGCCCCTTGCCGGGGCTCTGGCGCACCCAGTTCATTTGGTAGTCGCCGAATGTGAAGCCGGAGGAGCTGAGCAGGGCTGAGATTTGGGGTCAATGGTTGAGATTTGGGGTCAGCGGTGGAAATTCCAGGTGGTTGTTGAGGTTCGGGGTCAGTGGCTGAGATATCTGAGGGTCAGTGATCAAGATTTGGGTCAATGGTTGAGATTTGGGGTCAGTGGTTGAGATTTGGGGTCAGTGGTTGAGATCTGAGTGTCAACGATCAGGATTTGGGTCAGTGGTTGAGATCTGGTGTGGATGGTTGACATTTGGGGTCAATGGCTGACATTTGGGGTCAATGGCTGATATTTTGGATCAAGGGTTGAGATTTGGGGTCAATGGCTGACATTTGGGGTCAATGGTTGAGTATTGGGTCAAGGGTTGAGATCTGGCACAAAGAGTTGGGGTTTGGGGCCAAAGGTGGGGAATTTGGGGCCAAACCAAGCCCGAGGTCGGGAACAACGACCACATTTGGCGACTACGCCATGAACTGGGTGCGCCAGAGCCCAGGCAAGGGGCTGGAATGGGTTGCTTGGATCAGGAACGATGGTTCCAGCACCCTCTACACGCCGTGGGTGAAGGGCCGGTTCGGCATCGCCAGGGACAACGGGCAGAGCTCGGTGACGCTGCGGATGAACGAGCTCAGGGATGAGGATTCCGCCACCTATTTCTGTCCCAAGGGTGATTCTGGTGCTGGTGGTGGTGCTGGTTGGGGGGTTTTGCCCCTGGTCGAGTTTTGGGGTCAAGGGTTGAGATTTGGGGTCAAGAGTTTGGGTTTATAGTCAGTGGTTGGGATTTGGGGCCAGTGCTTGAGATTTTGGGGCAACGGCAGTGATTTGGGGTAAATGGCTGAGATTTGGGGTCACTGGTTGAGATTTAGGGTCAAAAGCTGAGATTTCGAGTCAATGGTTTACATTTTGGGTCAGTGGTTGGAATTTGGGGTCAAGGGTTGAGATTTGGGGTCAAAAGCTGAGATTTGGGATCAAGGCTGAGATTTGGGGTCAATGTGAAGATTTGGGGGTCAATGGCTGAGATTTGGGGTCAATGGCTGAGATTTGGGGTCAATGTGAAGATTTAGGGTCAATGGCTGAGATTTTGGCGGTGTTGGTGAGACCCCAGCCTGGGGTCTCTGGGACACCCCCCCGGCACCGCCCCGGTTGTAGCCGGAATAGACGCTCTTGGCACAGAAATAGGTGGCGGAATCCTCGTCCCTGAGCTCGTTCATCCGCAGCGTCACCGAGCTCTGCCCGTTGTCCCTGGCGATGGTGAACCGGCCCTTCACCCACGGCGCGTAGACGGTGGTACCACCATCCTTGCTGATCCCAGCAACGAATTCCAGCCCCTTGCCGGGGCTCTGGCGCACCCAACCCATGCCGTAGTCGCCAAATGTGGTCGTTGGTCCCTACCTTGGGCTTGGTTTGACCCCAAATTCCCCACCTTTGGCCCCAAACCCCAACTCTTTGTCCCAAATATCCACCCTTGATCCCAAATCTCAGCCATTGACCCCAAACCTCAACCCTTGACCCCAAACCTCAACTCTTGACTCCAAATCTCAGCCATTGACCCCAAATCTCAACCCTTGACCCCAAATCTCAACCCCTGACCCCAAATCTAAACCCCTGACCCCAAATCCCAACCATTGACCCCCAATCTCAGCCCTGCGGCTCCGGCTTCACATTCGGAGACTACGGCATGCAGTGGGTGCGCCAGAGCCCCGGCAAAGGGCTGGAATGGGTTGCTGGTATTGACAAGGGTGGTTCCAACACCAACTACGCGCCATCGGTGAAGGGCCGGTTCGGCATCGCCAGGGACAACGGGCAGAGCTCGGTGACGCTGCGGATGAACGAGCTCAGGGACGAGGATTCCGCCACCTATTTCTGTGCCAAGGGTGATGATGGTGGTGGTTGTGGTGAAGGCGGTGCTGATGGCATCGACCCCCCCTGTGTGGGGTCCCCCAAAACCTCCCTGGACCCTCCCCCAAAAGCTCCGCCCTTTGGAACCCAAACCTGAACCGTCGATGCCAAAGGTCGAACGTTGACCCCAAATCTGGGCCATTGACCTGAAATCTCAATTATTGGCCCCAATCTTTACCTCTTGTAGAGTTTGGGGTCTGTGGCTGAGGTTTGGGGTCAAGGGCTGAGATTTGGGGTCAAGGGCTGAAATTTGGGGTCAGTGGTTGAGATTTGGGGTCAATGGTTTAGATTTGGGGTCAATGGCTAACATTTGGGGTCAATGGCTTAGATTTGGGGTCAGTGGTCGAGATTTGGGTCAATAGTTGCGATTTGGGGTCAAGGGTTGCGATTTGAGGTCAATGGTTAAAATTTGGGGTCAATGGTAGAGATTTTTGTTCAGTGGTTGTGATTTGGGATAGTGATTGAGATTTGGGCCAACAGCTGAAATTTGGGGTCAACGATCGAGATCTGGGACAAAGAGTTGGGTTTTGGGGCCAAAGGTGGGGAATTTGGGGCCAAACCAGCCCAAGGTCAGGACCAAGGAACCAAAACTTGGGTGCGAAGGGCGGAGCTTTTTGGGGGGAGGGTCCAAACAGGGGGGTCAGTGTCATTACCACCAACACTCCAACCACCAGCAGCTTTGGCACAGAAATAGGTGGCGGAATCCTCGTCCCTGAGCTCGTTCATCCGCAGCGTCACCGAGCTCTGCCCGTTGTCCCTGGCGATGCCGAACCGGCCCTTCACCGATGGCGCGTAGCCGGTGCTGCCACCATTGCTGTTGATCCCAGCCACGAATTCCAGCCCCTTGCCGGGGCTCTGGCGCACCCAGTTCATGGCGTAGTCGCCGAATGTGGTCATTGGTCCCGACCTTGTGCTTGGTTTGGCCCCAAATTCCCCACCTTTGGCCCCAAACCCCAACTCTTTGTCCCAAATCTCCACCCTTGACCCAATACTCAACCATTGACCCCAAATGTCAGCCATTGACCCCAAATCTCAACCACTGACCCAAATCCTGGTCGTTGACCCCAAATTTAAACCGTTGACCGCAAATCTCACCCACTGACCCCAAATCTCAACCCTTGATCCAAAATATCAGTCACTGACCCCAAATGTCGGGCTCTGACCCCAAATGTCAAGCATCCACACCAGATCTCAAGCACTGCCCCAAATCATGGTTGTTGACACTCAAATCCCAAGTGTTGACTCAAATCTCAATCCCTGAGCCCCCGAATCTCTGCCGTGGCTCCGGCTTCACATTCGGCAACTTCGACATGTACTGGGTGCGCCAGAGCCCCGGCAAGGGGCTGGAATGGCTGGCTGGGATGGACATTTGGGGTAGCACCGCCTACGCGCCATCGGTGAAGGGCCGGTTCAGCATCGCCAGGGACAACGGGCAGAGCTCGGTGACGCTGCGGATGAACGAGCTCAGGGACGAGGATTCCGCCACCTATTTCTGTGCCAAGGCTGGCGGTGACGACTGGGGCGGTGCTGATGGCATCGACACCCCCTGTGTGGGGGTCCCCCAAAACCTCCCCAAATCCTCCGTCCTTTGGAACCCAAATCTGAACCGTCGATGCCAAACGTTGAAAGTTGACCCCAAATCTGGAATGTTGACCCAAAATCTCAACCATTGGCCCCCAATATTTGCCTTTTTCAGAGTTTGGGGTCTGCGGTTGAGGTTTGGGGTCACTGGCTCAGATTTGGGGTCAAAAGTTAACATTTGGGGTCAATGGCTGAGATTTGGGGTCAATGGCTGAGATTTGGGTCAAAATTGTATTTTTGGGTCAACGTTCCAGATTTGGGGTCAACGTTTGACGTTTGGCATCGACGGTTCAGTTTTGGGGGGAGGGTCCGGGGAGGGTTTGGGGACCCCACTAAAAGGGTCAATGGCATCACCATAACCCCAACCAGCAGCACCAGCACCGAAAGATTTGGCACAGAAATAGGTGGCGGAATCCTCGTCCCTGAGCTCGTTCATCCGCAGCGTCACCGAGCTCTGCCCGTTGTCCCTGGCGATGCTGAACCGGCCCTTCACCCACGGCGCGTAGTAGGTCTCAGAACCATCCTTGGTGATCGCAGCGAGCCATTCCAGCCCCTTGCCGGGGCTCTGGCGCACCCAACACATGCTGTAGTCGCCGAATGTGAAGCCGGAGCCGCGGCAGAGATCGGGGGGTCAGTGGTTAAGATTTGGGGTCAATGGTTGAGATTTGGGGTCAATGGTTGGCATTTGGGGACAATGGCTGAGATTTGGGGTCAATGGCTGACATTTTGGGTCGGGGGGGAGATTTGGGTCAAAATTGTATTTTTGGGTCAATGGTTGAGATTTGGCATTAATGGTTGAGATTTGGGGTCAGTGGCTGAGATTTGGGGGTTAAAATTCGAGATTTGGGGTCAATGGTTGACATTTGGGGTCAGGGGCCGAGATTTGGGTCAAAATTGTGTTTTTAGGTCAACGGCACTGATTTGGGGTCAGCATTTGACGTTTGGCATCGAAGGTTCAGATTTGGGTCCCAAAGACTGAGGTTTCAGAGGAAGGGTCCGGGAAGGTTTTGGGGACCCCACACAGGGGGGGTCGATGGCATTGCCACCTTCATTCCAACCATCATCGCCCTTGGCACAGAAATAGGTGGCGGAATCCTCGTCCCTGAGCTCGTTCATCCGCAGCGTCACCGAGCTCTGCCCGTTGTCCCTGGCGATGCTGAACCGGCCCTTCACCGATGGCGCGTATCTGGTGCTGGAACCATCACTGTAGATCCCAGCAACGTATTCCAGCCCCTTGCCGGGGCTCTGGCGCACCCAGAGCATTCGGTAGTCACCGAATGTGAAGCCGGAAGAGCTGAGCAGGGCAGAGATTTAGGGTCAAGGGTTGAGATTTGGGGTCAAGGACTGAGATTTGAGTCAATGGTTGGGATTTAGGGTCAATGGTTGATATTTGTGGTTAGTGGTTGAGATTTGGGGTCATTTTTGAGATTGTGGATCAAGGCTTGAGATTGGGGACAAAGAAGTGGGGTTTGGGGCCAAAGGTGGGGAATTTGGGGCCAAACCAAGCCCAACGACCACATTCGGCGACTACGCCATGCAGTGGGTGCGCCAGAGCCCCGGCAAGGGGCTGGAATGGGTTGCTGGGATCAACAGTGATGCTGGTTGGACCGGCTACTCGCCATCGGTGAAGGGCCGGTTCAGCATCGCCAGGGACAACGGGCAGAGCTCGGTGACGCTGCGGATGAACGAGCTCAGGGACGAGGATTCCGCCACCTATTTCTGTGCCAAATCTTTCAGTGCTGGTGGTGTTGATTGGCAAGACGTTGGCGGTCGAGATTTTGGGTCAAGGGTTGAGATTTGAGGGGAAAACGGCCAAGATTTGGTACAAAGAGTTGGGCTTTGGGGCCAAAGGCACCCACACCGTGTTGGGGTCATGGGCGCTGGTTTGGCCCCCAAATTCTCCAACTTTTGGCTCCAAACCCCAACTCTTTGCCACAAATCTCAACCGTTGACCCCAAATATCAAACACTGACCCAAAATCTCAGCCATTGACCATAAATCAACACTCTTCACCCCAAATCTCAACCACCGACCCCAAAACTCAACGATTGACTCTAATCTAAACCATTGACTCCAAATCTCAACCCTTGACCCCAAATCTGCAGCCTTGACCCCAAATCTTGATCGTTAACCCTCAAATCCCAACCATTGACCCCAAATCTCAACCACTGAACCCTCGAATCTCTGCCGCTACTCCGGCTTCACATTCGGTGACTACGGCATGGGTTGGGTGCGCCAGAGCCCCGGCAAGGGGCTGGAATACGTGGCTGGGATCAACAAGGATGGTTCCAGCACCAGATACGCGCCGTGGGTGAAGGGCCGGTTCAGCATCACCAGGGACAACGGGCAGAGCTCGGTGACGCTGCGGATGAACGAGCTCAGGGACGAGGATTCCGCCACCTATTTCTGTGCCAAACGTGATGCTGGTGGTGCTGGTGATAATGCTGGTGGGTTCCCCGACCCCCTGTGGGGGTTCCCCAATTGTCCCCAAACCTCCCCGGACCCTCCCCCCAAAGCTCCGCCCTTCACACCCGGCTCTCGCTCGATGGTCCCGACCTTGGGCTGGTTTGGCCCCAAATTCCCGACCTTTGGCCCCAAACCCCAACTCTTTGTGCCAGATCTCGACCCTTGGGCCCAAATCTCAGCCACTGACCCCAAATCTCAAACAATGACCCCAAAACCCTTCAACAGGTTTAAAGATTGGGGTCAGCAGTTGCAATTTTGGGGTCAATGATGGAGATTTGGGGTCAAGGGCTGAGATTTGGGTCAGTGGTTTAAATTTGGGTTCCAGTGGTTTAAATTTAGGGGTCGATGACATCACCATTTGCACCCCAACCAGCACCACCAGTATAACCCTTGGCACAGAAATAGGTGGCGGAATCCTCGTCCCTGAGCTCGTTCATCCGCAGCGTCACCGAGCTCTGCCCGTTGTCCCTGGTGATGCTGAACCGGCCCTTCACCGATGGCGCGTAGCTGGTGCTACCAAAAATGTCGATCCCAGCGAGCCATTCCAGCCCCTTCCCGGGGCTCTGGCGCACCCAGTGCATGTCGAAGTTGCCAAATGTGAAGCCGGAGCCCCGACAGAGACCGGGGGGTCAGTGATTGAAATTTGGGGTCAGTGGTTGAGATTTGGGGTCAATGGTTGAAATTTGGAGTCCAAGGTTGAGATTTGGGGTCAATGGCTAAGATTTGAGTCAGTAGCTGAGATTTAGGGTCAATAGATAAGATTTGGGGTCAGTGGTTGAGATTTGGGGTCAGTGGTTGAGATTTGAGTCAATGGTTTAGATTTAATGTCATTTTTGAGATTGTGGATCAAGGGTTGAGATTTGGGACACAGAGTTGGGGTTTGGGGCCAAAGGTGGGGAATTTGGGGCCAAACCAGCCCAAGGTCGGGACCAACGACCACATTCGGAGACTACGCCATGAACTGGGTGCGCCAGAGCCCCGGCAAGGGGCTGGAATGGGTCGCTGGGATCTACAGTGATGGTTCCAGCACCTACTACGCGCCATCGGTGAAGGGCCGGTTCGGCATCGCCAGGGACAACGGGCAGAGCTCGGTGACGCTGCGGATGAACGAGCTCAGGGACGAGGATTCCGCCACCTATTTCTGTGCCAAACATGATGGTGGTTGGCCTGAATGTGGTGACATCGACCCCACTTTGTGTGGGGTCTCCAAACCTCCCCGGACCCTCCCCCCGAAGCTCCGCCCTTCGCACCCAAGTTTTGGTTACCTGGTCCTGACCTTGGGCTGGTTTGGCCCCAAATTCTCCACCTTTGACCCCAAACCCCAACTCTTTGTGACAGATCTCGACCCTTGACCCCAAATCTCAACCACTGACCTGAAATCACAGCCACTGACCCCAAATCTCAACCATTGACCCCAAATCTGAGCCAGTGACCCTAAATCTCAGCCCTTGACCCCAAACTCTGCAAAAGGCAAAGATTGGGGCCAAAAATTGAGATTTTAGGTCAATGGTCCAGATTTGGGGTCAACATTCGACGTTTGGCATCGACGGTTCAGATTTGGGTTCCAAAGGGTGGAGCTTTTGGGGGGAGGGTCCGGGGAGGGTTTCGGGACCCCACTAAAAGTGTCGATGGCATCGCCATAACCCCAACCAGCAGCACCAGCACCGAAATTTTTGGCACAGAAATAGGTGGCGGAATCCTCGTCCCTGAGCTCGTTCATCCGCAGCGTCACCGAGCTCTGCCCGTTGTCCCTGGTGATGCTGAACCGGCCCTTCACCGATGGCGCGTACCAGGTGCCGGAACCACCGCTGTTGATCGCAGCCACATATCCCAGCCCCTTGCCGGGGCTCTGGCGCACCCAACCCATGCCGTAGTCGCCGAATGTGAAGCCGGAGCCGCGGCAGAGATCGGGGGTTCAGTGTTTGGGATTTTGGGTCAACGGTTGAGATTTGGTGTCACTGGTTGAGATTTGGGGTCAATTGATAAGATTTGGGATCAAGGGTGGAGATTTGGGGTCAATGGTTGTGATTTGGGGTCAAGGGTTGACATTTGGGGTCAGTGGCTGAGATTTGAGGGTCAACGGTGCAGATTTGGGGTCAATGGGTGAGATTTGGGGTCAATGATTGAGATTTGGTGTCATTGTTGAGATTTTGGATCAAGGCTTAAAATTTGGGACACAGAGTTGGGGTTTGGGGCCAAAGGTGGGGAATTTGGGGTCAAACCAGCCCAAGGTTGGGACCAACGACCACCCCATGGCCTGGGTGCGCCAGAGCCCCGGCAAGGGGCTGGAATGGCTCGCTGGGATCAAGAACGATGGTGGTTACACCAGATACGCGCCATCGGTGAAGGGCCGGTTCAGCATCACCAGGGACAACGGGCAGAGCTCGGTGACGCTGCGGATGAACGAGCTCAGGGACGAGGATTCCGCCACCTATTTCTGTGCCAAACGTTATAATGGTGGTTGGGCTGAACATGGTGACATCATTGACTCCCTGTGTGGGGTCCCCCAAAACCTCCCTGGACCCTTCTCCCAAATTCTCCGCCCTTTGGAACCCAAAACTGAACCGTCGATGCCAAACGTCAAAAGTTGACCCCAAAATCCCAACCGTGGGTCCGAATCTTTACCTTTTGTAAATTTAGGGGCCTATTGTTGAGGTTTGGGGTCAGTGGTTGAGATTTGGGGTCACTGGCTCAGATTTGGGGTCAATGGTTGAGATTTGGGATCAGTGGTGGAGAGTTGGGTCAGCAGTTAAAATTTGGGGTCAGTGGTTGAGATTTGGGGTCAATGAATGAAATTTGGGACAAAGAGTTAGGGTTTGGGGCCAAAGGTGGGGATTTTGGGGCCAAACCAGCCCAAGGTCGGGACCATCGAGCGAGAGCCGGGTGTGAAGGGCGGAGCTTTGGGGGGAGGGTCCGGGGAGGTTTGGGGACCCCACACAAAGGGGGTCGATGCCATCATTATCACCAGCACCATCAATATCATATTTGGCACAGAAATAGGTGGCGGAATCCTCGTCCCTGAGCTCGTTCATCCGCAGCGTCACCGAGCTCTGCCCGTTGTCCCTGGTGATGCTGAACCGGCCCTTCACCGATGGCGCGTAGCTGGTGTAACCACCATCGTTCCTGATCCCAGCAACCCATTCCAGCCCCTTGCCGGGGCTCTGGCGCACCCAGTCCATGCCGTGGTCGTTGGTCCCGACCTTGGGCTTGGTTTGGCCCCAAATTCCCCGCCTTTGGCCCCAAACCCAACTCTTTGTCCCAAATCTCAAGCCTTGATCCAAAATCTCAACAATGACCCCAAATCTCAATAATTGACTCCAAATCTGAACCACTGACCCCAAATCTCAACCCTTGACCCCAAATCTCAAGCCTTGACCCCAAATCTCAACAATGACCCAAATCCTGATCGTTGACTCCCAAATCACAACCACTGACCACAAATCTCGACCACCAAGCAAAAATCTCAGCCCTTAATCCTAAACCTCAACCACAGACCCCAAACCTCAACCACTGACCCCCAAACTCTGCAAAAGGTAAAGATTGGGGGCCAACGTTTGAGATTTTGGGGCCAATGGCCCAGATTTGGGGTCAACGTTCAACGTTTGGCATCGACGGTTCAGGTTTGGGTTCCAAAGGGCGGAGATTTTGGCGAGGTTTTGGGGGACCCCCACACAGGGGGTGTCGATGCCATCAGCACCGCCCCAGTCGTCACCGCCAGCCTTGGCACAGAAATAGGTGGTGGAATCCTCGTCCCTGAGCTCGTTCATCCGCAGCGTCACCGAGCTCTGCCCGTTGTCCCTGGCGATGCCGAACCGGCCCTTCACCCATGGCGCGTACCAGGTGCTGCCACCGGTGTTGGTGATCCCGGCGACGAATTCCAGCCCCTTGCCGGGGCTCTGGCGCACCCAACCCATGGCGTAGTCGCCGAATGTGGTCGTTGGTCCCTTCCTTGGGCTTGGTTTGGCCCCAAACCCCAACTCTTTGTCCCAAATCTCAACCCTTGACCCGAAAATCTCAACCATTGACGCCAGATCTTGATTGTTGGCCCAACTCTCAACCCTTGACCCCAAATCTCAGCCATTGATCCCAAATCTCAACCATCCACACCAGATCTCAACCATTGACCCAAATCTTGATCACTGACTCTCAAATCTCAGTTATTGACTCAAATCTCTGTCATTGACCCCCAAATCTCAGCCACTGACCCCAAATCTCAACCCTTGACCCCAAATATCAGCCATTGACCCCAAATATCAACCATTAACCCCAAATCTCAACCCTTGACCCCAAATCTCCGCCATCCACCCCAAATCTCAATCACTGCCTTCCAATCTCAGCCATTGGCACCAAATCTCAACCACTGAACCCCAAATCTCTGCCGCGGCTCCGGCTTCACATTCGGCAACTACGACATGTACTGGGTGCGCCAGAGCCCCGGCAAGGGGCTGGAATGGCTCGCTGGGATCTACAGTGATGGTTCCAGCACCTTCTACGCGCCGTGGGTGAAGGGCCGGTTCGGCATCGCCAGGGACAACGGGCAGAGCTCGGTGACGCTGCGGATGAACGAGCTCAGGGACGAGGATTCCGCCACCTATTTCTGTGCCAAAGGTGCTGGTAGTGGTTGGAGTGTTGGTGGTAACGGCACCGACCCCCCTGTTTGGGGGAGAGGGATCCCCCAAACCTCCCTGGACCCTCCCCCCAAAAAGCTCCGCCCTTCACACCCAAGTTTTGGTTCCTTGGTCCCGACCTTGGGCTTGGTTTGGCCCCAAATTCCCCACCTTTGGCCCCAAACCCCAACTCTTTCTCCCAGATCTCAACCCTTGACCCCAAATTTCAGCTGTTGGCCCAAATCTCATCCACTGACCCCAAATCTCACCCATTGACCCCAAATCTGAGCCAGTGACCCAAAATCTCAGCCCTTGACCCCAAACCTCAACCACAGACCCCAAACTCTGCAAAAGGTAAAGATTGGGGGCCAATAATTGAGATTTCAGGTCAATGGTCGAGATTTGGGGTCAATGTTCGACGTTTGGCATCGACGGTTCAGATTTGGGTTCCAAAGGGTGGAGCTTTTGGGGGGAGGGTCCAGGGAGGTTTTGGGGACCCCACTAAAAGGGTCGATGGCATCGCCATAACCCCAACCAGCAGCACCAGCACCGAAATGTTTGGCACAGAAATAGGTGGCGGAATCCTCGTCCCTGAGCTCGTTCATCCGCAGCGTCACCGAGCTCTGCCCGTTGTCCCTGGTGATGCTGAACCGGCCCTTCACCGATGGCGCGTACTTGGTGCTGGAACCATCGTTCCTGATCCAAGCGAGCCATTCCAGCCCCTTGCCGGGGCTCTGGCGCACCCAGTTCATGGCCTGGTCATTTGTCCCGACCTTGGGCTTGGTTTGGCCCCAAATTCTCCCCCTTTGGCCCCAAACCCCACCTCTTTGACCCAATCTCAAGCCTTGATCCACAGTCTCAAAAATGACCCCAAATCTCAGCCATTGACCCCAAATCTCAGCTATCGACACCAGATCTCAACCATTGACCTAAATCCTGGTTGTTGACCTTCAAATCTCAACCATTGACTCAAATCTCAACCACTGACCCAAATCTCAAGAGTTGACCCCAAATCTCAAACCAAGACCCCAAATCTCAACCCTTGACCCCAAATCTCAGCCCTTGACCCCAAATCTCAGGCATTGACCCCAAATCTCAACCATTGACCCCAATGGCTCCTCTGCCTCGCCTCCAACTTCACATTTGGCAACTACCACATGGCCTGGGTGCGCCAGAGCGCCGGGAAGGGGCTGGAATGGCTCGCTTCCATCAGGAACACCGGTGCCGACACCCGGTACGCGCCGTGGGTGAAGGGCCGGTTCGGCATCGCCAGGGACAACGGGCAGAGCTCGGTGACGCTGAGGATGAACGAGCTCAGGGACGAGGATTCCGCCACCTATTTCTGTGCCAAGGAATATGGGGTTGGTTGGGGTGCAGGTGGGGATGTCATGGACTCCCAAACCTCCCCGGACCCTCCCATCAAAACCTCCGCCCTTGGGAACCCAAATTTAAACCATGGAACCAAATCTCAACCCTTGACCCCAAATCTCGACCGTTGGCCCCGATCTTTTAAACCATTGAAGAGTTTTGGGTCAATAGTAGAGATTTGGGGTCCAAGGTTGAGATTTGGGGTCAGTGGTTGAGATTTGGGGCCAAAGGTGGGGAATTTGGGGCCAAACCAGCCCAAGGTCGGGACCATCGAGCGAGAGCCGGGTGTGAAGGGCGGAGCTTTGGGGGGAGGGTCCGGGGAGGTTTGGGGACAATTGAGGACCCCCCAAAGGGGTTTGGGAACCACCAGCATAATAAGCACCAGCATTAAAACCCTTGGCACAGAAATAGGTGGCGGAATCCTCGTCCCTGAGCTCGTTCATCCGCAGCGTCACCGAGCTCTGCCCGTTGTCCCTGGTGATGCTGAACCGGCCCTTCACCGATGGCGCGTAGTAGGTGCTGCCACCACCATAGCTGATCCCAGCGAGCCATTCCAGCCCCTTGCCGGGGCTCTGGCGCACCCAACCCATGCCGTAGTCGCCGAATGTGAAGCCGGAGCCGCGGCAGAGATGAGGGGGTCAACGGTTGGGATTTGTGGGTCAAAGACCAGGATTTGGGTCAAGGGTTGGGATTTGGGGTCAGTGGTTGAGATTTGGGGTCATTGGTTGATATTTGGGGTCAAGAGTGGAGATTTGGGGTCATTGTTGAGATTTTGGATCAAGGCTTAAAATTTCAGACAAAGAATTGGGGGTTTGGGGCCAAAGGCTGAGAATTTGGGGCCAAACCAGCCCGAGGTCAGGACCAACAACCACATTCGGCGACTACACCATGCACTGGGTGCGCCAGAGCCCCGGCAAGGGGCTGGAATGGCTCGCTGGGATCTACAGTGATGGTTCCAGCACCTTCTACGCGCCGTGGGTGAAGGGCCGGTTCACCATCGCCAGGGACAACGGGCAGAGCTCGGTGACGCTGCGGATGAACGAGCTCAGGGACGAGGATTCCGCCACCTATTTCTGTGCCAAACGTGATGCTGGTGGTGCTGCTGGTTATTGGAGTGCTGGTGGTATCGACAGCGACCCCCCTGTTTGCGGGGGGGGATCCCCCAAAGCTCCCCGGACCCTCCCCCCAAAATCCTCATCCCTTTGGAACTCAAATTTAAACTACAGACCCAAATCTCAACCCTTGACCCCAAAATCTCAACCACTGACCCCAAATTTCAACCCATGACCCCAAATGTGAACCCCTGACCCAAAATCTCAACCATTGACCCCAAATCTCAACCATTGACCCCAAATCTCCACCACTGACCCCAAATCTTGATTGTCGACCCAAGATCTCAAGTGTTGACCCCAAATCTTGACCACTGACCCCAAATCTCAACCATTGACCCAAATATCAAGAGTTTACCCTAAATCTCAAACCAAGACCCCCATCTCAACCCTGGACCCCAAATGTGAACCCCTGACCCCAAATCTCAGCCATTGACCCCAAATCTTGATCGTTGACCCAAATTTTAACCATTGATCCCAAATCTAACCCGTTCAGCCCCTCCAACTTCACATTTGGCTGAGATTTGGGGTCAATGGCTGAGATTTGGGATCATTGTTGAGATTTGGGGTCAATGGTTGAGGTTTGGGGTCAATGGTTGTGATTTGGGGTCAATGGTTGGCATTTGGGGTCAATGGTTGAGATTTGGGGTCAGTGGTTGAGTTTTGGGTCAATGGTTGAGATTTGAGGGTCAACAATTAGGATTTGGTGTCAGTGGTCAAGATTTGGGTCAATGGTTTAGATTTGGGGTCAATGGTTGAGATTTAGGGTCAATGGTTGAGATTTTGGGTCAATGGTTGAGATTTGGGGTCAATGGTTGAGATTTGGGCCAACAATCAAGATTTGGGGTCAGTGATTGAGATTTTGGTGTCAATGGTTGAGATTTGGGGTCAATGGTTGAGATTTGGGGTCAAGGCTTGGAGATTTGGGGTCAAAGGCCAATTCCCACTTTTCCCGCCATTTCCTGAGGCGATTCCTTCATTTCCCGCCTTTTTCCCCTGCCGGAATTCCCGCCATTTCCTGAGGGAATTCCCTCCTTTCCCGACATTTCCCGAGGCAATTTCCCCCAAAATCCTAAATTTTTTCCCCCCAAATCCCTATTTTTCCCCCTAAATCCCAATTTTTCCCCAAAAATCCCTTTTTTTCCCCCAAATTCCCCGTTTTTCCCCCAAAATCCCAAATTTTTTCCCCCAAAATCCTCGTTCTTCCCCAAAAATCTACTTTTCCCCCCAAATTCCAAATGTTTTCCCCCCAAAATCCCAATTTTTTTCCCTAAATTCCCAATTTTTTCCCCCAAAAATCCCTGTTTTCCCCCAAAAATCCCTATTTTCCCCAAAAATCCCCATTTTCCCCAAAAATCCCATTTTTCCCCCAAAATCCCATTTTTTTCCCCCAAATTGCGCCCCCTGGTGGCTCTTCCCAGTCCCTGCTTCCCCCGACCCAAACAATTAATTAATTAGGGGTGGAATTAATTAATTAGGGGCAAAAAATTCAATTAGCTGGGCATTAATTAATTAGAGGCAAATAATTAACCGTGGAGACCGCAATTAATTAATCAATTTATTAATTAATTGATGGGTGCAATTAATTCTTCGGGGGGGATCGTGTGTAAATAATTAATTAATTAATTAATTAGACACCTGCAAGTCGATCCCCGGGGGGGGGAGAAGGGGGGGGGATGTCTCGGTCTGGTTAATTAATTAAATAAATAATTGGCCACCTGCAGTCAATTCCCCCCCCCGGGGGATGTCTCTCAGTTAGTTAATTAATTAATTAATTAATTGGACACCTGCGTGTCGATTCCTTTCCACCCCCCCGGGAGACGTCACGGTTCATTAATTAACTTCTGAGCTTCAATTAATGCCCTTTGAGCACTCCCTCGGTTAATTAATTAATTAATTGACGGATTAATTGGACGCCTGGGGCTTGCTGGTCTTTAATTAATTGAATAATTGGTCAGCCCTGATTGGTTTATTCAATAATTAACAGGAGCCCTGTCGTTAATCCCCGGATTAATTACAGTGATTAAATCTCGATTAATTAATTACTTAAACCCATGTGATTAGTCCCGACTGATTGAATTATTAATTCATTGGATGCTTGGGATGAACCCTGGTTAATTAATTAATTAATAATTAATTTCCCCCTACAATAAATCTCAATTAATTAACAGGAAATATGTAGTTAACCCCAATTGCCCCAATTGATTCTAAGACACCAACCAATTAATTAATTAATTAATAAGATACCTGTGATTAACCCCAATTATGTGAGTGCCTGCCAGATTAATTAATTAATTAATTAATAGGAAACGTGTGATTAACCCCAATAGCCCCCTGATTAATTCCAATGGACCAATTAATTATAATTTAATGCCTGTGATTAACCCTGATTAATTAACTGTCTGTAGAATCAATCAATCAATTAAATAATTAATCAACAGGAAACCTGTGATTAACCTGAATTACCCCAATTATTTCCAAGGCATGAAGCAAATAATTAATTATTAAGAGGCCTGTGATTAACCCCAATTAATTAAATGTCTGCTTAACTGAGTAATTAATTAATCAACGGGAAACACGTGATTAACCTCAGTTGCCCTCCAATTAATTCCAGTGGATAATTTAATTAGAAGATGCCTGCCATTAACCCTGATTAATTAACTAAATGCCTGTAGACTCAATCAATCAATTAATCAATTAACAACAAATATGTGATTAACCTGAATTGCCCCAATTAATCCCAAGGCACGAGCTAATTAACTAATTACTAAGATGCCTGTGATCAACCCTAATTATTTCAATGCCTCCCTGACTAATTAATTAATTATTAGGAAACGTGTGATTAACTCCAATTGCCCCAGTGAACCAGTTAAATTAATTAATAAGTTGCCTGCCATTCACCCTAATTAACTGAGTGCCTGACCACATAATTAAATAATTAATTAATCAGCAGGAAACATGTGATTAACCCCAATTGCCCTCCAATTAATTCCAGTGGATAATTTAATTATAAGATGCCTGCCATTAACTTTAATCAATTAAACACCTTCCTGCCTAAGTAATTAATTAATAAATCAGCAGGAAACATGCGATTAACCCCAACTGCCCCAATTAATTCCATCTTAATAATTAATTCCAAGGTACCTGCCATTCACCCTAATTAACTGAGTGCCTGGCTAAATAAATAATTAATTAATTAACCAACAGGACCCCTGTGATTAACCCCAACTGCCCCAATTAATTCCATCTTATTAGTTAATTAAAAGACGCCCTCCATTCACCCTAATTACTGAGTTCCCGATTAAGTAACTGATTAATTAATTAACCAACAGGACCCCTGTGATTAACCCTGACTACATAATTAAATAATTAATTAACCAACAGGAAAACATGTGATTAACCCCAAATACCCCAATTAATTCCATCTTATTGATTAATTACAAGACGCCTGCCATTCACCCTAATCAACTGAGTTCCCGATTAAATAATTAATTAATCAATTATCGATCCCAACTGCCCCAATAATTCCATCTTAATTACAAGACGCCCGCGATTCACCCTAATTAACTGAGTTCCCGACTAATTAATTAATTAATTAATCAACCAATGATCGACCCAAAGTGCCCCAAATCAACTCCAATTAATTAATCAATCCCCTTCCCCCCCGATTTCCCGCCAACCAAACCCCCTCTCCCGCCAAACCCCTTTAACCCCGCCCTTTTCTCACCAAACCCAGCCCCCTTTTCCCATCAATCCACGCCCTCTCAACAAGCCACGCCCCCAAACAAGCCACACCCATTTTCCCACCAAGCCCCGCCCCCTCCATCCCCAGAGCCCCCATAAAACCCCCCGGGGGTCCCTCCAGGCCGGCACCTCCGGGCGGTTCCGCCATGGCCTCCTCCTCTTCCTCTTCCTTCCTCGTCCTCCTCCTCCTCGCCGCCCTCCCAGGTAGGCCCAAAAAACCCCAAAAAACCCGGAATTAACCCCAAAATTCGATTTATTCGATTTAATTTTATTTATTTTGATTTATTTTGATTTTTTTTATTTTTTTCCCGCGCAGGGCTGCGGGCCGCCGTGAGCCTGGTGGAGTCCGGCGGCGACCTCAAACCCCCCGGGCAGTCTCTGACCCTCGTCTGCCACGGCTCCGGCTTCACATTCGGCGGCTACGGCGCCGGCTGGGCGCGCCAGGGCCCCGGCAAAGGGCTGGAATGGCTGGCCGGGATCGGCAAGGACGGTGCCGGCGCCGTCTACGCGCCGTCGGTGAGGGGCCGGTTCGGCATCGCCAGGGACGACGGGCAGGGCTCGGTGACGCTGCGGATGGACGAGCTGAGGGACGAGGATTCGGCCGCCTATTTCTGTGCCAGGAGTGCTCACGGCGGCGCCGGGGGAAGGGGGAGGGAGGGCGAAAACCATGGGATTTGGGGGGAGGGGGAAGGGTCGTGGTTGGGTGGGTCGATGGCAAGGTTGGGTGGAGTTGGAGTCGTGGTTGGGTGGGTCAATGACATGGTTGGGTCAATGATGTCATTGGGTGGGTCAATGACATGGTTGGGTGGGTCGATGACAAGGTTGAGTGGAGTTGGAGTCGTGGTTGGGTGGGTCAATGACGGCGTTGGGCAGGTCATGGTTGGGTGGGTCAATAACAAGGTTGAATGGAGTTAGAGTCGTGGTTGGGTGGGTTGATGACATGGTTGGGTCAATGATGTCATTGGGTGGGTCAATGACGTCATTGGGTGGGTCAATGACAAGGTTGAGTGGAGTTGGAGTCACGGTTGGGTGGGTTGATGATAGAGGTTGACTCGGTTTGGTGTCATGGTTGGTTGAGTCAATGATGTCATTGGATGGGTCAATGACAACGTTGGCCGGGTCATTGGCTTGGGTGGGTCAATGACATCATCAGGTGGGTCGATGACACCACTGGGTGGGTCAATGACATGGTTGGGTCAATGACATCATTGGGTGGGTCATTGGCTTGAATGGGTCAATGACGTCATTGGGTGGGTCAATGACATCATCAGGTGGATTGATGGCAGCATTGGGTCAATGACGTCATTGGGTGGGTCAGTGACATCATTGGGTGGATTGATGGCAGCATTGGGTCAATGACATCATTGGGTGGGTCAATGACAATGTTGGGTGGGTCAATGACATCATTGGGTGGGTCAATGACACTATTGGGTGGGTCCATGACATCATTGGGTGGGTTGCTGACATCACTGGGTCAATGACATCATCGGGTGGGTCAATGACATCATTGGGTGGGTCAATGACATCATTGGGTGGGTCAATGACATCATTGGGTGGGTCAATGACATCATTGGGTGAGTCGATGACATCATCGGGTGGGTCAATGACGTCATTGGGTGGGTCAATGACACTATTGGGTCAATGTCACCATTGGATGGGTCTATGACATCATTGGTTGGGTCAATGACATCATCAGGCGGGTGAATGACATTGTTGGGTCAATGACGTCATTGGGTGGGTCGATGACATCATCGGGTGGGTCGATGACATCACTGGGTCAATGACATCATCGGGTGGGTCAATTACATCATTGGGCATTTCAATGACATCATCAGGCCGATGACATCATCGTGTGTCTCGATGACATCACTGGGCGGAGTCTGAGACCCCTCCCCCTCTTTCCCCCCCCAAATCCATGCTAATTTTCCCCTTTTCCCCCATTTTTTACCCCAAACTTTCCTCATTTTCCCCTTTTCCCAATTTTTCCCCCCTAACTCCGCTCATTTTCCCGTTTTCCCCCGTTTTGACCCCAAATTTGGCCCAGGGGGGTTTTTGTCCCCTCTGATGTCACCGTGGCTCTTGCTGTTGGTGCTGCTGATGCTGCTGATCACGGTGACATTTTTGGGGACAAAAACCTCCTTTTCCTGCCCCTCCCCCCCCCGAGGGACTCCAGGGGCAACTTCCCCTTTTTGGGCTTTTTTCACCCCAAATTTCGCCTCTTTTTTCCCCATTTCTGACCCAAATCTGGGCTCATTTCGGGATAATTTTCCACCAATTTCCTCCCAAAATTTGGCCTCATTTTGGGATATTTTTCCCCAATTTTTCCCTCAAAATTTTACCTAATTTTGGGATATTTTTCCCAAAATTTTCCCCCCAAAATTTTACCTCATTTTGGGACATTTTTCCACCCAATTTCTCCCCTAATTTTGCCTAATTTTGGGACATTTTTTCCCCAATTCCCCCCCTCAAATTTTACCTCATTTGGGACATTTTCCCCCAATTTTCGCCCCAAAATTTTACCTCATTTTGAGATATTTTTTTCCGAATTTCCCCCCTTATTTTTGCCTCATTTTGGGATATTTTTTCCACCCAATTTCCCCTCTAATTTTGCTTCATTTTAGGATATTTTTCCCCAATTTCCCCCCCTCAAATTTTACCTCATTTTGGGATATTTTTCCACCCAATTTCCCCCCTAAATTTTACCTCATTTTGGGACATTTTTCCACCCAATTTCCCCCCTAATTTTGTCTAATTTTGGGACATTTTTCCCCCATTTTCCCCCCAAAATTTGGCCTCATTTTAGGACATTTCCCCCCAATTTCCCCCCCCCCAAAATTTAAGCTTTTTCCTCAATTTTTTTACCCAAATCCGGGCTGATTTCCCCCATTTTTTTTTTATTATTTTTTTTTACCATTTTCGCCCGTTTTGACCCCAAATCTTCCCCCCTGGGGGGGAGGGGGAGGTTTTTGTCCCCTCTGATGTCACCGTGGTCCTGCTGGTTGGGCTGGTGCTGATGCTGCCTATCACCGTGACATTTTTGGGGACAAAAACCTCCTTTTCCTGCCCCTCCCCCCCCAGGGGGGGAAACTTCCCCTTTTTGGGCTTTTTCGCCCCAATTTCACCTTTTTTGCCCATTTTGGACCCAAATTTGGCCTCATTTTGGGCTCTTTTCCCGCCATTTTTGCCCCAAATCTGGGCTGGGTTTCCCCCTTTTTTTCTCCCATTTTTTCCCTCTTTTTTTCCCCAAATTTTCCCCAAATTTTTCCCTTTTTCCCCCCTTTTTTCCCCCCTTTTTTCCTCATTTCCCCCCTTTTTTTTCCCCATTTCCCCCCTTTTTTTCCCCCCCTTTTCACCCCAATTTTCCCCTCCAAATCTGGGCTAATTTTCCCCCATTTTATCCCAAATCTGAACTAATTTTCCCCCATTTTTCCAAATCTGGGCTAATTTTCCCATTTCCCCCCATTTTTGCCCCAAATCTTTGCTGATTTCCCCCCATTTTCCCCTCTCTCACCTCATTTCCCCCAATTTTCCCCTTAATTTTTTTTCCCCTCAAATCAGGGGCAAATTTTCCCGTTTCTTTTCCCCAAATCCAGCCTAATTTTCCCATTTCCCCCCACTTTTCCCCCAAAATCCGGCCTGATTTTTCCCCTTTTCCCCCCAAATCTCTCCTAATTCTCCCCCTCAGTCCCTCCCAAATTTTAATCTCATTTTTCCTCATTTTCTCCCCCATTTTTAACCCAAATTTGGCCTCTTTTTCCCCAAAAAATCCTTTTTTTTTTTTTTTTTTTTTTCCCATTTTCACCCTTTTTGACCCCAAATCTTCCCCCCTGGGGGGGTGGGGGAGGTTTTTGTCCCCTCTGATGTCACCGTGGCCCTGCTGATGCTTGGGGTGCTGCTTATGCCTATCACCGTGACATTTTTGGGGACAAAAACCTCCTTTTCCTGCCCCTCCCCCTCCCTGGGGTAACTTCCCCTTTTTGGGTTTTTTTGCCCCAAAATTTCACATTTTTTGCCCATTTTGGACCCAAATCTGGGCCGGTTTTTCCCCCTTTTTTTCTCCTTTTTCCCCTCTTTTTTCCCCAAATTTTTCCCCCTTTTTTCCCCTTTTTTCCCCTCATTTTCCTCCTCTTTTTTCCCTCAAAATTTGGGTTAATTTTCCCATTTTCCCACATTTTTGCCCCAAATCTGGGCTGGTTTTCCCCCCTTTTTTCTCCCCCTTTTCCCCCCTTTTTTTTTCCCAAAAATTTTCCCCTTTTTTCCCTTTTTTTCCCTCATTTTCCTCCTCTTTTTTCCCCCCAAATCTCTGCTAATTTTCCCAATTTCCCCCCTTTTTACCCCAAATCTGGGCTGGTTTTTCCCCTCTTTTTTCTCCCATTTTCCCCAAAAATTTACCCCCATTTTTTCTCTTTTTCCTCCCATTCCCCCCCCTTTTTTCCCCAAAATTTCCCCCCATTTTTCACTTTTTTCTCCCATTTTTCCCCAAAATCTGGGTTAATTTTCCCATTTTCCCCCCTTTTTACCCCAAATCTGGGCTGTTTTTTCCCCCCTTTTTTCTCCCATTTTCCCCCCAAAATTTTCCCCCATTTTTCCCCTTTTTCCTCCCATTTTCCCCCTTTTTTCCCCCAAATTTCCCCCCTTTTCCCCCCATTTTTCCCCAAAATCTGGGTTAATTTTCCCAATTTCCCCCCATTTTTGCCCCAAATCTGGGCTGGTTTTCCCCCCCTTTTTCTCCCATTTTCCCCCAAAATTTTCTCCATTTTTCCCCTTTTTTCTCCCATTTCCCCCCCTTTTTTCCCCAAAATTTTTCCCCTTTTCCCTCCATTTTTCCCCCAAATCTGAGTTAATTTTCCCAATTTCCCCCATTTTTACCCCAAATCTGGGCTGGTTTTTCCCCCTTTTTTCTCCCATTTTCCTCAAAAATTTTCCCCCATTTTTACCCTTTTTCCTCTTATTCCCCCCCCTTTTTCCCCAAAAATTTTTCCCCATTTTTCACTTTTTCCTCCCATTTTTCCCCCAAAAATTTGGGTCAATTTTCCCATTTCCCCCCATTTTTCCCCCAAATCCTCACCCTTTTCCCTCTCCCCCCCCAAACTCTTTTTCTTTTCCCCCTTTCCCCCCTTTTTTCCACCCAAACTGATCTCCCCTCCTCCCTTTTTTCCCTTTTTTTTTTGCATTTCCACCAAAATTCCCATTTTTAACCAAAATCGTGGGTTTTTACCCCAAAACCTCCCCCGGGGGGGTTTTTGTCGGGGGGTCCCCCGGGGGTCGATGGCCGTGGGTGGAATCGACGCGTGGGGCAGCGGCACCCTCGTCACGGTCTCGAACGGTGAGTCCCGGCCCAAAATGGCCCAAAATCCTCTTTCTTTCACCCAAAATCTCCCCCCGGGGGCAGGGCGGGGAATTTGGGGCCAAAAATAGGGATTTTGGGGGAAATCTTTAGGTCGGGGGAATCTCCCCCTTTCCCCTCCCCCCCCATGCGAGTTTTGGCGGGAAATTGATTTTGAGGTTGGGTTTTTTGGGGGTGAAAAATCCGATTTTTGGTGAAAAATCGGATTTTTGGTGAAAAGTCGAGTTTTTGGGAGGGACCGAAAAAGTCGATTTTTAGGCAGATTTAGGATGAGAAAAATAAACTCAGGGCAGGTTTGGGGTAAAAAAAGTGGATTTTAGGGGGTGTTTTTTTTGGTGAAAAGTCGAATTTTGGTAAAAATCGAATTTTTGGTGAAAATTCGAATTTTTTGGTAAAAATGTCCATTTTTAGGGTTGTTTTTTTAAGGCAATTTAAGAGAAAAAGAAGATTTTTTGAGAGGGGGAAAAAAAATAATCCCAGGGCAGGTTTGGGGTAAAAAAGTGGATTTTAGGGAGGGGTTTTTTTTTGGTGAAAAGTCCAATTTTTGGTAAAAATTCGAATTTTGGGGTAAAAAATGTCCATTTTTAGGGTTGTTTTTAAAGGCAATTTAAGACAAAAAGAAGATTTTTGAGACGGGGAAAAAAAAATAATCCCAGGGCAGGTTTGGGGTAAAAAAGTGGATTTTAGGGAGGGGTTTTTTTTTATTTTGGTGAAAAGTCCAATTTTTTGGTAAAAATTCTAATTTTTGGTGAAAATTTGAATTTTTTGGTGAAAATTTAATGTGGTTTTTTGGGGGTGAAAAGTCCCTTTTTAGGGTTATTATTTTCAGGGGAATTAAAAAAAAAGAGGAGTTTGAGGGGTGGGTTTGGGGTAAAAAAGTCGATTTTTGGGTCTTTTTGGTAAAAATATCAATTTTTGGGTGATTTAATGATTAAAAAAATCAATTTTTAGGGGTTTTTTTAAGGGGTGGTTGAAAATTCGGGGAGAAAAAGTCGATTTTAAGGTAAAAATGAGAATTTAGGGGCAGGTTTGGGGTTAAAAAGTCGCTTTTTGGGTCTTTCTTGGCAGAAAATTGACATTTTTAATGATTTTAATGAGAAAAATGTCAATTTTTAGGGGTTTTTCAAGGGATGATGTAAAATTTGGGGAGAAAACTCGATTTTAGGGTAAAAATGAGAATTTGGGGAGATTGCAGGGCAGGTTAGGGGTAAAAAAGTCACTTTTTAGGTCTTTTTGGATAAAAAATATATTTTTAAGTGATTTTAATGATAAAAAAATCAATTTTTTTAGGGTTTTTTTAAGGGAGGATTTAAAATTTGGGCAGAAAAAGTCAATTTTAGGGGAAAAAATAAGAATTTAAGGGCTGATTTGGGGTAAAAAGGTGACTTTTTAGGGTGGAAAATGGACATTTTGGGTGATTTTAATGATAAAAAATCAATTTTTTAGGGTTTTTTTTAAGGGAAAATTTAAAAATTGGGCAGAAATTTTGATTTTAGGGGAAAAATGAGAATTTAAGGGCGGAGTTTTGGGGGGAAAAGGGATTAAAAAAATGGGCATTAATTAGAAAATAATTGAAATTAAAAAAATAATTGAAATTAAAAAAATAATTGAAATTAAAGAAAATATCTTTAAAAATAGTAATTTTAAAAAACCCTTTTTTTACCTCGAATTCTGGATCAAAACACCCCAAAAATAAATAATAAAAAAAAAAACAAAACCAAAAAGGGGAAGTTTGGCCCCAAAATAACCTGGGGGGAGTTTCGAAAATAACAAAAAAAAAAAAAAAGAACAAAAAAAACCCCAAAAATGGCTTTTTTTGGGCCGAAATTTCCCCTTTTCGGGGGCTCGAAAACAACACCTGGACCGGGGCAAAAAAAGGAGATTTTGGGCAAAATGAGAAATAAAGAGAATTTTTGGGGGTGAATTCGAAGGTTTTGGGGTGGAAAAAAAGAGAGAGAAAAATCGATTTTTTTGGGGTGAAAAATGCGAATTTTGGAAGGGTTTTTAGGGAGGAAAAGGAGAATTTTTTGGGGCGAAAAAAGCAGATTTTGGGTCAAGCCGTGGGGTTGAATTTTGGGGGGTTTTAATTGGGGTTTATCGGGGTTTTTAATCAGGTTTTAATGGGGTTTTAAATGGGTTTTTAATCCATTTTTTAATGGGTTTTTAATCGATTTTAATCGATTTTTATTCGGTTTTTAATCAGTTTTTATTTGGGTTTTTAATCCATTTTTAATTGGTTTTTTAATCCTTTATAATCAGTTTTTATTCAGTTTTTAATCAGTTTTTATTCAGTTTTTAATCAGTTTTTAAATAGTTTTTAATCAGTGTTTTAATCAATTTTTATTTGTTTTTTTAATCCATTTTTAATCGGTTTTTAATCAGTTTTTAATTGATTTTTTTATCCATTTTTAATCCATTTTTAATCGTTTTTTTTAATCAATATTTATGGGGGTTTTTAATCTTTGTTTATTCGGTTTTTAATAGGTTTTTAATCAATTTTTAATCCATTTTTAATCAGTTTTTAATCGTTTTTTTAACCAATATTTATGGGGGTTTTAATCAGTTTTTATTAGTTTTTTAATCAGTTTTTAATCCATTTTTAATCCATTTTTAATCCGTTTTTAATCGGTTTTTAATCTGTTTTTAAGGCTTTTAAAGTCACATTTATTGATAATTATTGATGTTTGATTTAATATTTTATTTATTTTTTTAATCCATAAATCAATTTTTTTTTTTAGGGTTTTGGGGATGGATAAAAAGGTATAAAAATATTTTATAAAATGATAAAAAATGTGAAATAAATAAAAGAAAAATATAGAAAAATTTAAAAATATTAAAGAAGTAAAATAAAAAAATTAAATATAAAAAAGTCCAATAAAAATGGAAATAAAAATGTAAAATGTTAAAAATAAAATCAATAAAAATATTTAAAGATATTAAATATATAAAAATGTATAAATATATTAAAATATATTAAATTAAAAATATAAAAATGTAGATATATATTAAATGATTTTAAATTAGAAATTAATAGAAAATAAATATAAATTATAATTATAAAATATATTATTATATATAATTATATGGTAATATATAATATATTAAAAGTATCTTTATAGATAATAAAAATATATTAAAATTTATAAATTATAGAAATAAATAGAATATATTGAAATATAAGAAAATATAGAATAAATATATTTAATATATTTAAAATAAAAATATATTATATAAAAAAAATATATTATAGAAAAAATATAATATAATAATATAATAATAATATAAAAATATATAAAATATATGAAAATTTATAATATTCCAATGTGATTTATTTCTATTTTTATATATAAAACTATAACAAATATATTTATTAATTATATTTATTCTTTAAAATTAATTATATGTATTCTTTTAAAATGATATATATTTTATAATAAATAAAGGAATATTTTTTAAATGAATGAATATATAGAAAATAAAGATATAGAAATAATTGAACATAAATAAGGAATACACAGAAATAATTAAAAATAAAGTAAATTAAATAATGTTAAATAAAATATAAATCTAAATTATCTACTTTAAATTGATTTCCATAAAATGTATATTTAAATCTTTAAATTATTCTGTATTTTTATCTTTAAATAGAAATACATTTATATATTTATATTTTAATACATTTCTATAATTTTATTCAGATATAAAATATGTTTATAAATTGAATTTATTTTTTATAATACAATAATTATTATTTTTATTCAATATATTGTTTTTAATCACCTATATATTAATTTATTTTAATTTTTAGGTCTTTATACATTTATATAATTTAATATTTCTTTATTCAGACATAAAATAGATATTTATATTTTTAATTAAATATATTTTAATATATTTTTATACCTTTTTATATTTATAAATTTATATATTTTTATTCCATCTATTTATTCCCCTCTTTGATATCATTTTAATCCATTTTAAATTCATTTTTAAAATCAATTTTCATCCCCTAAATCCAACCCTTAATTATTGACATTCATCAATATTTATTATTAATTTTTTTCAATCAATTAATTAATTAATTCGGGTATTAATTTCTTCAATACCTTCAATATTTTTAATCCCCCAAATTAATTTTTTTTTAATCCGATTTTTAATTCATTTTATTCGATTTTTTTTTTGTCAATAATTGATTTTTAATTCCATTTTAATCGGGTTATTAAGTGGTTTTTTGGGGTTATTAATCAATTTATTGGGGTATTAATCAGTTTTTTTGGTTATTAATCGATTTATTAATCGGGTTATTGGGTTATTAATCATTTTATTGGGTTAATAATTGATTTATTAATCGGTTTATTGGGTTATTAATCAGTTGATTGGGTTATTAATTGATTTATTACTTGGTTTTTGAGTCATCAATTGATTTATTAATTGGGTTTTAGGGTTATTAATCAGTTTATTGGGTTATTAATTGATTTATTAATTGGTTTTTGGGTTATCAATTGATTTATCAATCTGTTTATTTGGGTTATTAATCAGTTTATTGGGTTATTAATTGATTTATTAATTTTGGGGGGCTATTATTTATTAATTGGTTTATTGGGTTATTGATTAGTTTATTGATTTATTGATCAGTTTATTGGGTTATTAATTGATTTATGAATCAGTTTATTGGGTTATTAATCGAGTTATTAATTGGTTTATTGGTTTTACTGGAACGTACTGGTCCGTACTGGACTGTACTGGTTTAGACTGGTTATACTGGTCAGTACTGGTTATACTGGTCTGTACTGGTCCGTACTGGTTTAGACTGGTTTATACTGGTTTATACTGGTTGTACTGGTCAGAACTGGGCTATACTGGTTTATACTGGTTATACTGGTCAGTACTGGGCTGTACTGGTTTATACTGGTTTATACTGGTCAGTACTAGACAGTACTGGTCAGTACTGGTCAGTACTGGGCTGTACTGGTCAGTACTGGTTTATACTGGTTTATACCGGTTAAACTGGTCAGTACTGGGCTGTACTGGTCAGTACTGGTTTCTACTGGTTATACTGGTCAGTACTGGGCTGTACTGGGCTGTACTAGTCAGTACTGGTTTATACTGGTTATATTGGGCAGTACTGGTCAGAACTGGGCTATACTGGTCTGAACTGGTTTATACTGGTTATAGTGGTCAGTACTGGTCAGTACTGGGCTGTACTGGTCAGTACTGGTTTATACCGGTTATACTGGTCAGTACTGGTCCGTACTGGTCTGTACTGGTCCGTACTGGTCAGTACTGGGCTGTACTGGTCAGAACTGGTTTCTACTGGTTATACTGGTCAGTACTGGCCAGTACAGGACTGTACTGGGCTGTACTGGTTAGTACTGGGCTGTACTGGTTTCTACTGGTTTATACTGGTTATACTGGTTTATACTGGTCAGTACTGGGCTGTACTGGTTTATACTGGTTATACTGGTCAGTACTGGTTTGTACTGGTTATACTGGTCAGTACTGGTTTATACTGGTTATACTGGTCAGTACTGGTCGGTACTGGTCTGTACTGGTTTATACTGGTTTATACCGGTTATACTGGTCAGTACTGGTCAGTACTGGGCTGTACTGGGCTGTACTGGTCAGTACTGGGCTGTACTGGTCAGTACTGGTTTATACTGGTTATACTGGTCAGTACTGGTCGGTACTGGTCTGGACTGGTTTATACTGGTTATACTGGTCAGTACTGGTTGGTACTGGTTTGTACTGGTTTCTACTGGTTTCTACTGGTCAAAACCCCAAACCCGCCCAAATTCCCCTCAAAAAAGTGGAAAAATCCTCAATTTTGGCCCAAATTTGCAAAAACACCAAAATTTGGTTAAAAACGTGAATTTCCCTCCCAAAAAACAGCAAAACTCCCCAAAAATGGTGAGTTTTGACCCCAAAAATGGGGGGGGGGGGCATAAATCCCAAAAAAAAGCTCCCAATTCCCAAAAAAAAAGTTGGATTTTCCCAAAAACGTCGATTTTCCCCCAAAATCGGCAAAAAATCATCAAATCCCGCTAAAAACGCCAAGTTTCACCCCCAAAATTGCCCCAAAATGGTGAGTTTTGAGCCCATAACAGGCTGGGTGGTCCCCGAACCCCCAAAAAACAACTGAACCCCCCCAAAAAACCCCGAATTTTCCCCAAAATTGTCGATTTTCCCCAAAAATCTGAAAAAAACTCAAATTTCCCTCAAAACTCCAATTTTCAACCAAAAAAAATTAAAAATTCCTAAAATGGGGAGTTTTGACCCCAAAACAGGCTGGGTGGGACCTAAACCCCTCCCCCCAAAAAAACCCCCACCCAATCCCCTCAAAAAATCAGGATTTTCTCCAAAATTGTCGATTTTCCCCCAAATCCAAAAAACCCTCAAATCCCCCCAAAAAACCCCAAATTTTCACCCTAAAAATCTCTCCAAAAGTGTCAGGGGGGGAAGGAGGGATTTTGACACCCCAAAACCCCCCCAAAAAAACCCTAAAAGAAAACCCAAACGCGCCGTCAAAAAAGTGAATTTTCGCGCGGAAAAAACTCAAAAATCGGTAAAAATCTCCGGTTTTGACCCAAATTTCACTTGTTTTTCCCCGGGTTTTTTTCCTCCCCCAGCTCAGGGCGGTCCCCCCCGGGTGTTCCCGCTCTCCCCCTGCGGCCCCCAGCCCCTATTTTCGGTGGGCTGCCTGGCGGTGGGCGCGGTGCCGCCGGCACCGCTGCGCTGGCGCTGGAGCGACGCCCAAAACCAGAGCCTGGGCGGGGCTAATTCCGGAGTGGGCGTGTCCCAGGGGGTGGGCGTGGCCTCCAAGGACCACGCCCTGCTGTTCCTGGCCGCTTCCCGCCTGGAGGCGCCTTTGGAAGAGGGGAAATCCCGGATGCCGTTCTGGTGCCGGGCCGAGAATCCCAAAGGAGGAGCCGCGGCTCAAGTGAGCAATCCTGGTGAGTCCGGAAAGTTCCGGAAGGTTCTGGAAGGGGTTTGGTCCCAAATATTCCTGAGGGGAGGGTTCTGATCCCAAATATCCCAATGGGAGGGTCCTGATCCCAAATATTCCCAAGGGGAGGGTCCTGATCCCAAATAACCCAAGGGAGGGTCCTGATCCCAAATATTCCAAGGGTTGTGATCCCAAATATCCTGAGGGTCCTGATCCCAAATATTCCCAATGGGGAGGGTCCTGATCCCAAATATCTTCATGGGAGGGTCCTGATCCCAAATTCCTGAGGGGAGGGTCTTGATCCCAAATATTCTGAGGGTCTTGATCCCAAATATTCCAAGGGTTGTGATCCCAATTATTCTGAGGGTTGTGATCCCAAATATTCCCAATGGGGAGGGTCCTGATCCCAATTCCCCCAATCCCCCAATTTCCCAATTTCCCCCATTTCCCCCCTTTTTTTCCCCAATTCCCCCAATCCCCCAATTCCCCCAAATTTCCCCATTTTCCCCAATTTCCCCATTTTTCCCCATTTCCCAATTTCCCCAATTTTTTCCCCAATTCTCCCAATCCCCCCAATTCCCAATTCCCAATTTTTTCCCCAATTCCCCAATTTTCCCCAATCCCCCCAATTCCCCCATTTTCCCAATTCCCCAATTTTCCCCAATCCCCCCAATTCCCCCATTTTCCCAATTCCCCAATTTTTCCCAATCCCCCCAATTTCTCCAATTCCCAATTTCCCCAAATTTTCCCTGATTCCCCCCAATTTTTCCCTAATTCCCCCCAATTTTTTCCCCATTTCCCAACCCCCCCAATTCCCCCAATCCCCAAATCCCCCAATTCCCCCCAATTTTTCCCAATCCCCCCAATTCCCCCATTTCCCAGTTTCCCCAAATCCCCCAATTCCCCCCAATTTTTCCCCAATCCCCTTAATTTTATTCCCCCCCATTTTCCCAGGCCCCTCCCCCCCCTCCTGGCTCGTCCCCGGCGTCTCCCTCCACCCTCCGTCCCGCGAGGATTTCCAGGGCCCCTTCCGGAACTCCACCATCCTTTGCCAAATCCGCGGCGCGCGCCGATCTCCGGTGCGCTGGTTCCGTAACGGGGACCCCCTGGGCGCCGGCGCCGCCACCGAGGCCGCCGGCGCCGAAGGGCCCGGCGTGGTCGTCACCAGCAGCCGGCTCGGCGTCACCGAGGCCGAGTGGGAGCGCGGCGACACCTTCACCTGCCAGGCCGCCGGCGAGAGCCGGAACACCAGCAAGGCCGTGGAGTGCCAGTGTGAGAACCTATGGGGGGGTGGGGTGGGGGAGGGATTCCCAAAGAAATTCCCAAATTTTTAGAATTTTCCTGGCTAAATTTCCAACTTTTTAGGATTTTCCTGGCGAAATTTCTGAATTTTTAGGATTTTCCCAGCGAAATTTCCAAATTTTTAGGGTTTTCCCTGAAATTTCTAAATTTTTAGGGTTTTCCTGGAGAAATTGCCGAATTTTTAGGGTTTTCCCTGAAATTTTTAGGATTTTTAGGGTTTTCCCTGAAATTTCCGAATTTTTAGGGTTTTCGGTGAAATTTCCGAATTTTTAGGATTTTCCTTGAAATTTCTGAATTTTTTGAATTTTCCCTGAAGTTTTTAGGATTTTCCCTGAAATTTCTAAATTTTTAGGGTTTTCCTGGAGAAATTTCTGAATTTTTAGGGTTTTCCCTGAAATTTCCAAATTTTTACGATTTTCCCTGAAATTTCCGAATTTTTAGGATTTTCCCTGAAATTTTTAGGATTTTCCCTGAAATTTTTAGGATTTTCGGCGAAATTTCTAAATTTTTAGGGTTTTCCCAAAGAAATTGCCAAATTTTTAGGATTCTCCCAGAAATTTTTAGCGTTTTCCCGGAGAAATTTCTAAATTTTTGGGATTTTCCCTGAAATTTCCGAATTTTTAGCATTTTCCCTGAAATTTTTTAGGATTTCTGGCAAAATTTTCCAAATTTTTAGGATTCGGAAAATCCTAAAAACCCAAAACCATCAAAGACTCTCCCAGCTGACCAACTGGCCAACGCCACTGACCATTTCGGTCGAAAACAACCCAAAATGACCCACACCCCCTCCTTTCTTTCACAGATGACCAGGCGGGCGGCGCGGGCGGCACCGAGGTGCGGGTGGAGACGTCCCCGCCGCTCTTCGCCGACATCTTCGAGGACAAGGCGGCCAAGTTGACGTGCCGGGTGTCCAACCTGGCGGGGCCCGAGGGTTTGGAGGTGTCGTGGCTGACGGAGGAGGGGGAGCCCCTGCCCACCAAGGTGGGGTCTCCGGCCCTGCAGCCCAACGGGCTCTTCGGCGCCGCCGCCGTGGCCTCGGTGTGCGCCGAGGATTGGGAGTCGGGCCGGGCCTTCACCTGCCGGGTGGCCCACCCGGATCTGCTGTTCCCCAGGGAGGTGGGGCTGAAGAAGGAGCCTGGTGAGTTCATTAATTAATTACTTAATTAATTAATTCATCTATTCCTTCCGTTTATTTATGAACGTATTTTTAATCTATTTATTTGTCCATTTATTTATATATATAGGAATTTATTTATCTAGATTTTCCTTGATTCGTTTAGATTTGTATTTTTAATCGATTTATTCATCCATTTATTTATTTATGAATTTATTTCTCTATTTATTCCTTCAATCATTTAGAGATGGATTTTTAATTTAATTTATTCATGCGTTTATTTATCTATTTATGAATTTTATTTATCTATTTATGAATTTTATTTATTCGTTCATTTATATCTTTACGAATTTTTATTTATCTATTTATTCACTCATTTATATATTTAGGTGTTTATTTATCCATTTATTCCTTCATTCATTTATATTTGCATTTTTAATCGATTTAATCCATTTATTTATATATTTATGAATTTATTTATTTATTCCTTCAATCATTTAGATTTGTATTTTTAATCTATTTATTCATCCATTTATTTATCTATTTAGGAATTTATTTATCTAGTTATTTCTTCATTCATTTAGATCTGTGTTTTTAATCTATTTATTCACACATTTATTTGTATATTTATGAATTTTATTTATTCATTCATTTCTATATTTAGGTATTCATTTATCCATTTATTCATTCATTTATAGATTTTTGTATTTTTTTAGCTATTTAAAAATCCATTTCTTTCTTTATCTATTTATTCATTTATTTCTATATTTAGGTATTTATTTACCCATTCAGTCATTCATTCCTATATTTTTGAATTTTTTTAAGCTATTTATTAATCCATTTCTTTATTTATCTATTTATTCACTCATTTATATATTTATGTATTTATTTATCCATTTAGTCATTCATTCATTCCTAGATTTTTGAATTTTTTTAAGCTATTTATTAATCCTTTTCTTTATTTATCCATTTATTCCTTCATTTGTTTAGATTTGTATTTTTAATCTATTTATTCGTCCATTTATTTAGATATTTATGAATTTATTTATCTAGTTATTTCAATCATTTAGATATGTGTTTTTAATCTATTTATTCATGTGTTTATTTAGATCTTTATGAATTTATCTATCTGTTTATTAATTTTTTTGGATATTTATGAATTTATTTACCTATTTTTACCCCCATTTACCCATCGATCCATTCATTGATTATTCCATTTATTTATTTATTTATTTATTTATATGATTATTATTTATTTATGAATTTACGAATTCCTTTATTTAGATATTTATCTATCGATTTTCTCAATTTATTCATCCATTTATTTAGATATTTATCTATCGATTTCTCAATTCATTTGTCCATTTACTTAGATATTTAATCCATCGATTTCTCAGTTTATTCTTCCATTTATTTAGATATTTATCTATCGATTTTCTCAATTTATTCATCCATTTATTTAGGTATTTATGTACCGATTTTCTCAATTTATTCATCCACTTATTTAGATATTTAATCCATCGATTTCTCAATTTATTCATCCATTTATTTAGATATTTCTCTACTGATTTTCTCAATTTATTCATCCATTTATTTATATATTTATCTATCGATTTCTCGATTTATTCATCCGTTTATTTAGATATTTATCTATCAATTTCTCAATTTATTTGTCCATTTATTTAGATATTTATCTATCGATTTCTCGATTTATTAACCCATATTTACGAATTCATTCATTCCTTCATTTATAATATCATAATGGATCCATTCACCTGTTTATTCCTATATTTACGAATTTATCCATTTGACCACTCATTTATATAAATATTTATAAGTTTATTGATCCATTTATTCATTTCTTCACCCATTCACGAATTTATTGATCCACTTATTCATTTTTTCACCCATTCACAAATTTATTGATCCATTTATTCATTTCTTCACACATTCACGAATTAATTGATCCATTTATTCATTTCTTCACCCATTCGTGAGTTTGTTTATTTATTTATTAATTTCTTCACCCATTCGTGAGTTTATTTATTTATTTATTAATTTCTTCACCCATTCATGAATTTATTGATCCATTTATTAATTTCTTCACCCATTCATGAACTTATTGATCCATTTATTGATTTTTTCACCCATTTATTCATTTTTTCACCCATTTATTAATTTTTTCCCCTATTTCTTCGTTTTTCCCCCCAGTTCCCGACGCCAGCCCCCCGACCCTGTACCTGCTGCCCCCTCCCCCCGAGCAGCTCGGGCTGCAGCGCTCGGCCACCCTCACCTGCCTGGCCCTCTCCTTCAACCCCCCCGACCTCCTCCTGCTATTGATTGATCGATCCATTGATCGATTGAGCCATTGATTGATCCATCCATTGATTGATTGAGCCATTGATTGATCCATCCATTGATTGATTGAGCCATTGATTGATTGATTTATTCCTTTTATATAGAGGGAAATCGCATCGGCTCATTCATCGATCCATTTACCCATCGATCCACTCATTGATTATTCCATTTATTTATTTATTTATGAATTTACTAATTCCTTTATTTAGATATTTATCCATTGACTTCTTAGTTTATTCATCCATTTATTTAGATATTTATCTATCGATTTTCTCAACTTATTCATCCATTTATTTAGATATTTTCCTATCGATTTCTCAGTTTATTCGTCCATTTATTTATATATTTATCTATCGATTTCTCAATTTATTAATTCATTTATCACTTTATTCAATATCATTATATGTTTAATGCATTTACTGATCTGTTCATTCATTTTTTCACCTCGTCATATACGCATTTATTAATTTTTATAATTTTTTTTTATTTTTTTCCCCTAAAACGACCAGTTCCCGACGCCAGCCCCCCGACCCTGTACCTGCTGCCCCCTCCCCCCGAGCAGCTCCGGCTGCAGCGCTCGGCCACCCTCACCTGCCTGGCCCTCTCCTTCAACCCCCCCGACCTCCTCCTGCGCTGGCTCCGCGACGGCGAGCCCCTCCCCCCGGGCTCCGCCCTCACCTTCCCGCCCCGCCCCGAGCCCCGCCCGGGCCGCGCCTTCACCGTGCTCAGCGTCCTCACCGTGCCCGCCACCGACTGGCACCGCGGCGCCGCCTTCACCTGCCTGGTGGGCCACGAGCGGCTCCCTCTGCGCCTGGCACAGAGGACCCTGGACAGGAGCTCCGGTAACGCCGCGCCCGTCAACGTCTCCGTCGTGCTCGCCGACGTCGCCGGCGCCTGTTATTGATTCCATAAAAAATCAAAATCCCGATTTATTAGCTCCTTCCTGCCCAAAATTGCACTTTTCAGAAAAATAAACTGTTTTAGAAAAAAATCCCGATTTTTTTTATGGCAGTTTGACCCATTTTGACCCCAAAATCATCTGTTTTTTGCTCCCCAAAATGACTGTTTTTCGTTCCCTAAAATCGCCATTTTACGTCCCCAAAATGACCATTTTTCGTCCCCAAAATGACCATTTTTCTTTCTCCAAAATCGCCATTTTTCGTTCCCCAAAACGATCATTTTTCATTCCCCAAAACGACCATTTTTCATCCCCAAAAACGACCATTTTTCATCCCCAAAAAATCGCCATTTTTCGCTCCCAAAACGACCATTTTTTGTTCCCAAAACCGATCATTTTTCTTTCCCCAAAACGACCATTTTTCATCCCCAAAATCGCCATTTTTCGCTCCCCAAAATTGCCATTTTACGTCCCTAAAATCGCCTTTTTTTGCTCCCCAAAATGACCATTTTTAGTCCCCAAAACAACCATTTTTCGCTCCCCAAAATTACCATTTTTTGTTCCCAAAATCGCCATTTTTCGCTCCCCAAAATCGCCATTTTTTGTTCCCCAAAATGACCATTTTTCACTCCCTAAAATCGCCATTTTACGTCCCTAAAATGACCATTTTCTGTCCCCAAATTGACCATTTTTTGTTCCCCAAAATGACTATTTTTCGTCCCCCCAAATGACCATTTTTCGTCACCAAAAATGACCATTTTTCACCCCAAAAATGACCATTTTTCCTCAAAAAAACCCCCATTTTTCACTCCCAAAATGACCATTTTTCACCCCAAAACCAACCATTAATTCCCAAAATAACCAACTTTTTCACCCCAAAATGACCATTTTTCACCCCCAAAATAAACAACTTTCTCACCCCAAAAAACACCATTTTTATCCCTAAAACGACCTTTTTTCACTCCCAAAAAAACCCCTTTTCACTCCCCCAAATCAACCATTTTTCACCCCAAAAATGACCATTTTTCCCCCCAAAGAAACCCCATTTTTCCCTCCCAAAATGACCATTTTTTCCCCCAAAAAACCCCCATTTTTCACTCCCAAACCCACCATTTTTCGCCCCAAAAAAAGACCATTTCCCCCCCCAAAAAAAACCCCATTTTTCACTCCCAAACCCACCCCTTTTTACCCCAAAACCGAGCTCTTTTTACCCCAAACCCACCTTTTTTCACCCCAAAAAAATGACCATTTTTTCCTCCTCAAAATTGACCATTTTCTCCAAAAAAATTGACCATTTTTCCCTCAAAAATATCCATTTTTTTTGCCCCAAAACGACCCTTTTCCATCCAAAACTGACAATTTTTTTCACCCCCAAAATCCCACTTTTTCACCCCAAAAATTCCCTTCCCTTTCCCTCCCAAAATTCCCTTTTTTTCCCCCCAAAAAAATGGGTCAAAAACCAGCAATAAAAGGAATTTTCCAGAAAAAGCAACTCTTGGGCTTCCTGGTGGGGGGGGGGTGGAGGGGGGAAAATTTTGGGGTAAAATCCGGGAATTTTGGGATTTCCGGAAATTGCGTCGTCCTCTCCGATTCCCGCCAAAAAACGACCCCAAAATCCTTCATTTTAACCCCCAAAATTCCCAATTCCCACCCCAAAATGACCCCAAATTGTCCAATTCCCCTCGTTTTGACCCAAAATTGCCCAAAATTCGCATAAATTTCCCTTTTTCACCCAAATTTCCCCTTTTTTCCCCAAAAATGAGAATAATTTGCCCAAAATATCTGATTTTTCCCCCCAAAATTTGACCCAAATTCCCCCATTTCTGCCCCAAAAATGGACCCAAAATTCCCCCCAAATTGCCCAAATTTTCCCATTTTTCCCAAAATTCGACCCAATTTTCTGGTCCTGTCCCAAAATTGCCCAATTTTACCCCAAAATTGCCCAATTTTGCCCCAATTTCACCCCAGATTTTCCCATTTCCCCCAAATTCCTTTAATTTTGCCCCAAAATTCCCCCAAATTGCCCAAATTTCCCTTTTTTTGACCAAAATTGCCCAAATTTGCCCCAAATCCCCCATTTTTTCATTTTGGGTCCAAAAAAGCCAATTTTGGGTAAAAAAGGGGGGGTTCACCACCAGGGGGCGCCAAAGGGTTGGATTTTGGGGTGAGAAATGCGGATTTCGGGTAAAAAATGTGAATTTTGAGGTGAAAAACCCGAATTTTGGGGTAAAATCCCGGGATTTGGGGGCAAAAAAAGAGGAATTTTGGGGTAAAAAAGGTGAATTTTGGGGTAAAAATTCCCAATTTTGGGGGCAAAACTTGGGATTTGGGAAAGAAATTTTGGATTTGGGGCAAAAAAATCTGAATTTTAGGGCTTAAAAAAATCCAAATTTTGGGTCCAAAAATGTGAATTTTTGGGGGGCCGAAAATCCCCCAATTTTTGGTCCTAAAATGGGATTTTTTTTTGTCCCAAACCCCTAAAATTTTGGGTCCTAAAAATCCGAATTTTTGGGTCTAAAAATCCCCCAAATTTTTTAGGTCCAAAAAATCCGAATTTCAGCTCCAAAAAATGTGAATTTTTGATCCTAAAAAATCCCAATTTTTGGTCTTAGAACCCCCAAATTCTGAGTCTAAAAATCCTCAAATTTTGGGTCCAAAACCCCAATTTTTAAGTCCTAAAATCCAAACTTTTTGCTCCAAAAAAACAGTGAATTTTTGGCCTTTAAACCCCAAATTTTTGCTCCTTAACCCCCCACATTTTGGGTCTAAAAATCCTCAAATTTTGGGTCCAGAATTGCGATTTTTTTCGTCCAAAAATCCAAATTTCTGCTCAAAAAAAAAAAAAAGTGAATTTTTGGCCTTTAAACCCCAAATTTTTGCTCCTAAACCCCTCAAATTTTGGGTCTAAAAATCCTCAAATTTTGGGTCAAAAAATGGGATTTTCTTGTCCAAAATTTCAATATTTTAGCTCCAAAAAAAATGTGAATTTTTGACCTTTAACCCCCAAATTTTTGCTCCTTAAACCCCCACATTTTGGGTCTAAAAATACTCAAATTTTGGGTCCAAAAATACGATTTTTTAGGTCCTAAAATCCGAATTTTTAGCCCCCAAAAAATGTAAATTTTTGACCTTTAACCCCCAAATTTTTGCTCCTTGAACCCCCCACATTTTGTGTCCCAAAACCCCCACATTTTGGGTCTAAAAATCCTCCAATTTTGGGTCAAAAAATGGGATTTTCTTATCCAAAACCTCGATTTTTCAGCTCCAAAAAATGTGAATTTTCCATCCTAAAAATCCCAATTTTCGCCCCTAAACCCCCGATTTTCCCCCCTAAACCCCCAAATTTCCTCCCCCCCCCCTAATTTCGGGTCGCAGAATCCAAATTTTGGGTCAAAACCTTCGAATTTTGGGTCCTAAAGGCGTAAATTGATGGGTTTTTTTCAGTGGCGTCGGGCGGGCGCTGGTGGGACGAGAGCGAGGACCTTCAGGACCTCTGGGCCACGGCCTCGACCTTCATCGTCCTCTTCATCCTCAGCCTCTTCTACGGCGCCACCGTCACCCTCATCAAGGTTGGAAAAACAACCCCAAAACCCCCCTTTTCACCCCAAAAAAATCCCCCCGAAAAAACTCCCTTTTTCGGGGAAAAAATGCCGATTTTCGGGAAAAAAATGCGATTTTTTTCGCCTTTTTTCGCCCCGTTTTTGCCCCCAAAATTCTCACAACTCTCCCCAAAAATCCTGATTTTCCCTCCTTTTTTTTCCCCCACCATTTGTGCCCAAAATTCAGGTTTTTCCCCAAAAAAATCCCAATTTTCCCCCAATTTTCCCCCAATTTTCCCACAATTTTCCCACAATTTTCCTGATTTTTTTCCCCCCCAAAAAATTGTCATTCCCCCCAATTCCCACCCCAAAATCCCAATTTTTCCCCCAAAAATCCCAATTTTTCCCCCAAAAACCCCAACTTTTCCCAAAATCCCAATTTTCCCCCAAAAATCCCAATTTTTCCCCCAAAAAATCCCAATTTTTCCCAAAAAATCCCAGTTTTTCCCAAAAAATCCCATTTTTTTTCCAAAAATCCCATTTTTTCCCAAAAAATCCCTTTTTTCCCCAAAAACCCCTCCATTAACTCCTTTTTTTCATTTTTCCCAAATTCCAGGTGAAATGACCCATAAATTCCGGCTCTTCCTCCTCCCCCTCTGGAATTTCCCGGGAATTTCCTCCCCTTTTCCTTTGTAAATAAATCCCCCAAATAAAGATTTTTTTACCTTTTTTTTACCAAATTCCTCGTTTTTTGCCTCATTTTTAGGGGTTGGGCGGGTGGGGGGTCCAAAACTGCTCAAAATCCCCATTTTTTACCCCAAAAATCACCATTTTTGGGCGATTTTACCACAAAAATCCACATTTTTTACCAAAAAATCGACATTTTGGGGCATTTTTTCCCCAAAAATCAACTTTTTTGGGTTATTTCTACCCCAAAAATCAAATCTTTTGTGTCAAGTTGACCTAAAAATGTCGATTTTTGCCCCAAAATCGCTATTTTTGGTAAAAAAAAAAAAGACATTTTGAGCCCTTTTTTCCCTTAAAAAATCCAAATTTTGGGTCAATTTTGGCCCCAAAATTGACTTTTTTGGGTCATTTTTGCCCCAAAATTGACATTTTTAGTCATTTTTTTCCTCGAAATTTGACATTTTGCCCAAAAAATTGCAATTTGGGGTCATTTTTAATCAAAAATCGCCATTTTTGGGTCATTTTTGCCCCAAAATCGCCATTTTTGGTAGTTTTTCATCAAAAATCGCCATTTTGGATCATTTTTGCTCAAAAATCGCCATTTTGGGGGCGTTTTTTTCTCACGGGAAGATTTTTGGGGTGAAAAGCAGCGGTTTTGGGGTCGGGGGGGGATTTTGGGTCCAAACACTCCCAAAATGAGTCATTTCCTTCAAAGACACCCAAAAAAAGGGGAAACGAAACCAAAATCGCCCCAAAATTGGAATTTTTGGGGGGTAAAAAAGGGGAAGTTTTGGAGGGGGGAGAAAAACAAATTTTGGGGTGGTTTTGGTGGTTTTTTATTTGCTGAAAAATCGACATTTTTGGAGTTAAAAAATTCATTTTTTGGCTAATTTTTGCCCTTCTAAAAAAATTGAATTTTTAGGGGGAATTTTTGCTCAAAAATCCAATTTCTTTGGGTCATTTCAATCAATTTTTAGGGGGAATTTTTGCTCAAAAATCCCCTTTTTTTGGGGTAATTTCAGCTCAAAAAAAATTTAACTTTTCTCAGGGATTTTTGCCCATTTTTGTCCATTTTTTGGTAAAAATATTCGAATTTTTGAGTCTTTTTTTTTTATTCAAAAATTGACTTTTCAGGGTTATTTTTTGCTCCAAAAAATTCAATTTTTGGCTCAAAAAAACCCGACATTTTTACGCCTTTTTTTGCCCCCCAAAATTGACATTTTTTGTAATTTTTAATTTCTTTTATTTTTAAAATAATAATAATTTAAAAAAAACCCAAAAACACTTTAAAAAGGTTGGTTTATTTTTTTATTTAAGGATTATTAATTATTATTGACATTATTTATCACTTTTTATATTAATTATTGTCATTGAATTATCTATTTTATATTGATTAATAATATATTAATAACAAAATATCCCAAACTTAATATTTCTACATTATTATTTCTGCATTATTATTATTATTATTTATCAAAAAACATCCCTTTTAATTTCTCTTCTTTTCCATTTCAAATTTCCTCCTTTTCCCTTTCAAATTTTAATTTTAATTTTATTTTTCTTTGATGTAAAAATATTTTTCCTTTATTGAAAATTTCAAATTAATTTTATTTAGGTTTTAATTTTGTTCTATTTACATTTTTTTTTTAATTTCATTTTGTTTACATTTTTATTTTAATTTATTTTTTATTTTCATTTTTTTTGTTTTCATTTCATTTTATTTTCATTTCATTTCCTTTTAATTTCTAGTATAACTTTTAATGTTGTGTAGATTTGCATAAATCTGCATAAATTTGCATGAAGTCATTCTGAGACCTGTAAATGATGTAGGTTTGCCCAAATTTAAGTAAATCAACTCCAAATCCTCCCAAATTTGCCCGAATCTCTAAAAATTCTCATAAATTCACGTAAATTACCCGAATTCACATTATTTTGCGTTAATTTGCATAAATTAGCATAAATCTGCATAAAGTAATTCCGGGCCCTGTAAATAACATAGGTTTGCCCAAATTTAAATAAATCAACTCCAAATCCTCCCAAATTTTGCTCTAAAAATTCCCGTAAATTGCTCCGAAATTCCCGCAAATTTGCATAAATTTGCATAAATTTGCATAAATCAGGGTTTCTGGGGGGCCACCTTGAGGAGGGTGACGCCGGCACCGTAGCAGAGGCTGAGGAGGAAGAGGAGGGCAAAGGTCAAGGTGGGCCAAAGGTCGGCCCCGCCCTCGTCCGGCACTTCCGGCGCCGCCGGCGCCGACACCGCGACGCAAGCGACGGAGCCTGGGGAGGGAAAAAACGGGGAATTTTGGTCAAAATGGCGATTTTTAGCAATTGACAGGTGGTTTTGCTCATTTCTCCCGTTTTTCACCCTTTTTCCCCTATTTTTGCCTCTTTTTTACCCTTTTTAACCCATTTTTGCTCATTTTTTACATATTTTTACCCATTTTTTTGCCCATTTTTCACCCATTTTTCTCGCATTTTTGCCCATTTTTCACCCATTTTTTCCGCTATTTTTTACCCATTTTCCCCCATTTTTCCCCCATTTTAGACCCCATTTTTCACCCATTTTATCCCCATTTTTAACCCATTTTTTTCTCTATTTTTTACCCATTTCCCCCCATTTTGACCCATTTTTTTCTCTATTTTTTTACCCATTTCCCCCATTTTTGACCCAATTTTTTCTTTATTTTTTACCCATTTTCCACCTATTTTTCTCTCATTTTTTCCTCATTTCCCCCCAATTTTTTCCCCATTTTAGACCCCATTTTTCACCCATTTTATCCCCATTTTCCACCCATTTTTCTCTCACTTTTTCCTCATTTTCCCCTAAATTTTTCCCCATTTTAGACTCCATTTTTCACCCATTTTATCCCAATTTTTGCCCGTTTTTCTCATATTTTTGTCCATTTTTTGCCCATTTTTGGCCCATTTTTCTCTCATTTTAGACCCCATTTTTCACCCATTTTATCCCCATTTTTGACCCATTTTTTTCTCTATTTTTTTACCCATTTCCCCCCATTTTTGACCCATTTTTTTCTCTATTTTTTACCCATTTTTTGCCCATTTTAGACCCCAATTTTCACTCATTTTATCCACATTTTTCACTCATTTTATCCCCATTTCTGACCCATTTTTTCCCAAATCAACGAAGACTCAACAGCAACTCAGCATCGACTCGACATCAATTTATTGTCAATTTAACACCAAATCGACACCAAATCAACATCAAATCAACACCAAATCAACGTTGACTCAACAGCAACTCAACATCAATTTTATGTCAATTTAATGTCAATTTAATGTCAATTTAATGTCAATTCCACCCCAAATCAACCCCAAATCAACCCCAAATCAATGAAGACTCAACATCAACTTGGTGTCAACTCAACATCAATTTATTGTCAATTTAACATCAAATCAACCCTAAATCAACATCAACTCAACATCAACTTGATGTCAACTCAACGTTGACTCAACATCAACCCAACATCAACTCAACGTCAACTTGATATCAACTCAACATAAATTTAATGTCAATTTAACCCCAAATCAACCCCAAATCAACGCCAAATCAATGAAGACTCAACACCAACTCAACATCAATTTAATGTCAATTTATTGTCAAATCAACACCAAATCAACCTTAAATCAACACCAAATCAACACCAACCCAACACCGACCCCCCTGCCCGGTTTCAGTAGCAGGTGACGTCGGAATCGGCCACCACCACCGACACGTTGACGTTCTGGGGCCTCCCCACGCTCTTGTCCAGGCTCCTCTGCACGAAGTTGACGCCGCCCACGCCGTCGTGGCCGACCACGCAGGTGAAGACGTCGCCGCGCCGCCAATCCTCGGCGCCGGCGCGGAGTTGGCTGTAGAGGCTGAAAGTTTCGGCGTCGCCATCGCGTTGGGGGCCGAAAAGGAGGTAACGGTGCCGCTCAACGGGCCGGTCCTGCTGGTTCCAGGTCAGGAGGATGTCGGAGGGGAAGAAACCGCTGGCCAGGCACGTCAGGGTCACCGTCTCGCCACGGGCCAGCTCCTCAGAGGGAGGGGGGAAGACGAAGACCTGGGGGGGCACCGCCGGCACCGCTGCGGGGGGATGGGGACACCGTGAGGGGGAGGGACACTTCTGGTTGGGCAAGACCCTCAAAGTTGGCCAAGACCCTCAAAGTTGACCAAGACCCTTCCGGTTGATCAAGACCCTTCCAGTTGAGTTACCAGTTGACCAAGACCCTTCCTGGTTGACCAAGACCCTTCCGGTTGAGCAAGACCCTCAAAGTTGGCCAAGACCCTTCCTGGTTGACCAAGACCCTTCCAGTTGGGCAAGACCCTCAAAGTTGACCAAAACTCTCCCAGTTGACCAATACTCTTCCAGTTGAGTTCCCAGTTGACCAAGACCCTTCCAGTTGGGTTCCCGGTTGACCAAGACTCTTCCCAGTTGACCAAGACCCCTCAAAGTTGACCAAGACTCTCCCAGTTGGGTTCCTGGTTGACCAAGACCCTTCCTGGTTGACCAAGACCCTTCCAGTTGCGTTCCCAGTTGACCAAGACCCTTCCTGGTTGACCAAGACCCTTTCCAGTTGACCAAGACTCTTCTGGTTGACCAAAACCCTTCCAGTTGGGTTCCCAGTTGACCAAGACCCTTCACAGTTGAGCAAGACCCTTCCAGTTGACCAAGACCCTTCCAGTTGTGCAAGACCCTCAAAGTTGGCCAAGACTCTTCCAGTTGCCTTCTCCAGTTGACCACGACCCTTCCCACTTCACTTGACCCTTCCAGTTGACCAAGACTCTTCCCAGTTGACCAAGAATCCTTCAGTTGACCAAGAACCTTCCAGTTGGGTTCCCAGTTGACCAAGACCTCTCCGGGGTGATCTCTTCAGTTCACCAAGACCTTCCCAGTTGACTTGACCTCTCTTGATTGACCAAGACCCTTCCAGTTGGGTTCCCAGTTGACCAGACCCTTCCAGTTGACCAAGACCCTTCCAGTTGACTTGACCCTTCTCAGTTGACTCTCCCGGTTGACCAAGACTCTTCCAGTTGGGTTCCCAGTTGGTCAGACCCTCCCAGTTGACCAAAACCCTTCCTGTTGACCCTCCCAGTTGACCAAGACTCTTGAAGTTGCGTTCTTAGGCCCTTCCAGTTGACCAAAACCCTCCCAAATTCACCAAAACCCTCCCAATTGACCAAGACTCTTCCAGTTGGGTTACCAGTTGACCAAGGATCTTCTGTTGACTCTCCCAGTTGACCAAGACCTTCCCAATTGACCAAAACCCTCCCAAATTCACCAAGATCCTCCCAAATTCACCAAAACCCTCCCAATTGACCAAGACTCTTCCAGTTGGGTTCCCAGTTGACCAAGACCCTCCCAATTGACCAAAGCCCTCGCAAATTCACCAAAACCCTCCCAGTTGACCAAAACCCTTCCTGTTAACTCTTCCAGTGTACCAAAACTCTTCTGTTTACTCTCCCAGTTGACCAAGACTCTTCCAGTTGACCAAAACCCTCTCAATTCACCAAAACCCTACCAAAACCCCCCCAAACCCCCTTAAAACCCCCCAACCCCCCAAAAAAAATACCAAAACCCCCTCAAAATCCCAAAAATCCCTAAATCCCCCCCAAAAACTTTACCGGTGTCCTTCCTGATGGTCTTCTCCGGCGGCTGCTCCTCCGGGCCCAGCTCCGGCACGTGGACGGCGCAGGAGAAGCTCTCTCCGGAATTCCACTCCTCGGCGCACACCGGGAGGTGACTCCGGGCGATCCACAGCCCGTTTTCCATCCTTTCCGTCTCCACCGGTTCCGGCGCGGTGACGGCGCCGGCGGATTGGCGGCGCCAGGAGAATTTGACCCCCTGGGTGGATTTGAGGTTGGAGGCCACGCAGGTGACGGAGGAGTTGTGGGAGAGGTAGAGATCTTCCAGGGATGGGGGGAGGAGGGACACCGACACCGCCGGCACCGGGCCTGTCCGGAGAGGGGGGAGAAATTTTGGGATTAGGGGGGAATTATTCCCAAAAAAAACAAAAAAAAAAATGGGGAGTTTTGGTGGGAAAATTAAAAAAATATTGGATTTTGGGGGGTTTTTTTAAAGGGGATTTATTGCCAAAAAAAAAAAAATAAAAAAAAATGGGGAGTTTTGGAAAAAAATAATAAAAAAATTTGAGTTTTTTGGGTTTTTTTTTTTTTTTTAAAGGGGGATTATTAGCAAAAAAAAAAAAAAATATTGGAGAATTTTGGCAGAAAAATAATGAATTTTGGGGGGTTTTTTTAAAGGGGATTTATTAGCAAAAAAAAACAAAAAAAAATGGAGAATTTTGGAAAAAAATAATAAAAAAAAAATTGAATTTTTTTGGTTTCTTTTTAAAGGGGAAATAAGGTCAAAAAAGCCCCCAAAAAGCCAAGTCTTGGGTAAATTAAAGAAAAAACCCAAAAAATCGATTCTTGGGTAAAAAAAACCCCAAGAAACTCAAATTTTTTGGGTCAACACCACCCAAAAAGAGTCAAACTTAAGATCCAAACCCTCCAAAAACAAAGTCAACTCTTGACCCAAAGTGGCCAACGAAAAAGTCAACTTTTGACCCGAAAGTGCCGAAAAAAAGCGGTTTTCACCCCAAACCCCCCAAAACCCATTTTTTCCCCAAAAACCACCCAAAATTCATATTTTTGTGCCCCTCACCGCTGCAGAAGGTGCTGATAGAAACCACCCAGCAGAAACTTTTGGGTCCCAAACCGGACAGTGAAAAACTCAAACTTTTGACCCAAAACCACCAAAAAACCGCGTTTTTCACCCCAAACCACCAAAACCCCCATTTTTTCCCCAAAACCAGTAAACCCCCAAATTTTTTGGGCCCCTCACCGCTGCAGAAGGTGCTGATGGAAACCACCCAGGAAAAACTTTTGGGTCCCAAACTGACCAACGAAAAACTCAAACTTTGACCCAAAAGCGCCGAAAAACCGCGTTTTTCACCCCAAACCACCAAAACCCTAATTTTTCCCCCAAAATTCGAATTTTTTTCCCCCTCACCGCTGCAGAAGGTGCTGATGGAAACCACCCAGGAAAAACCCCAATCCTTGGGTCAAAGAAGGGCAAAAAACCCAATTCTTGGGTCAAAAAGCCCAAAAGAGCCAATTCTTGGGTAAAAAGAAGCCCTCTCCAAAAAAATTGATTTTTGGGTAAAAAGGACTCAAAAAACTCAATTTTTTGGGTCAACGCCACCCAAAAAAGCCAATCTTTAGGTCAACACCACCCAAAAAAACCTCAACTTTTGGCTCCCAAACCCGGTCAGCGAAAAACTCAAACTTTCGACCCGAAACCGCCGAAAAAACACATTTTTCACCCCAAACCCCCCAAAACCCATTTTTCACCCCAAAACCACCCAAAATTCAATTTTTTTAGGCCCTTTACCGCTGCAGAAGGTGCTGATGGAGGCCTCCACGGGCTCGGCCAGGTCTTCCCTCTCGGCCCGGCAGGCGAACTCGGCGCCGGCGGCCCAGGCGGCGCGGCTGGCGTTGATTCGGCTGCCGAGGGCCCGGTCCTGGCAGGTCGTGACCTCTTGGGCCACCTCCAGGGGGTCCCCGTTGAGCCACCACGTGACCCGGGCGCGGTCCAGGCCACGCCCTTCCAGCAGGCACAGGAGGTGGACGTGGGGGTGGGAGGGGACGGAGGGGTCGGCCAGGAGGGAGACGCGGGGAGGGGGGAGCCGGCAGAGATCTGGGGGGGACACCAAAAAAAACACGTGAAGTTTGGTTAAATTTGGGGTTGGTGGCTCTAAAAAATGATGGGTTTTTTTTGGGGGGGAGGGGGGTTAAAAGGTTGGCACCCCCGGGGGGGGGGTCAAAAATCCCATCCATCCCCAAAAATCCTCTTAAATCCTCCTCGAAATCCCCCTCAAATCCTCCCCCCAAAAAACACCTCGAATCTCCCCCCAAATCCTCCCCCAAAAATCCTCCTCAAATCCCCTCCCAAATCCCCCTTAAATCTGCCCAAAATTCTCCCTCAAAAATCCTCCTAAATTCCCCCAAAAATCCCCCAAAAATCCCCCCAAAATCCCCCTTAAATTCCCCCCCAAATCCCCCTCAAATCCCCCCCAAATCCTCCCCCAAAAATCCCCCAAAAATCCCCTCAAATCCGTCCCCAAAAATCCCCTTAAATTTCCCCAAATCCCCCCCCCAAAAATTCCCAAAAAATCCCCCCCAAACCCCCTCAAATGCCCCCTCAAATCCCCTTTTTAACCCCCCAAATCCTCCCCCAAAATCCCCCTTAAATCTCCCCAAAAAAATCCTCTTAAATCCCCCCCAAAATCCCCCTAAATTCCCCCAAATCCTCTTAAATCCCCCCCAAAATCCCCCTAAATTCCCCCAAATCCTCTTAAATCCCCCTCAAATCCCCCCAAATTCCCCCAAACCCCCTTTTTAACCCCCCAAACCCCCTTAAATCCCCCCAAAATCCCCCCCAAAGCCCCCAAATCTCCCCAAACCCCCTTTTTAACCCCCCAAATCCCCTTTTTAAGCCCCCAAATCCCCTTTTTAACCCCTCCAAACCCCCCCAAATCCCTTTAAATCCCCCCAAACCCCCCAAATCCCCCTTAAACCCCCCCAAAATCCCCCCCAAAACCCCAAATTTCCCCCTCACCACGAATCTCGGCATCGACCGTAGCCCCGGTGGCCTCCCCAAAATCCCCCCAAATCCCCCCAAAACCCCCTCAAATCCCCCCAAACCCCCTCAAACCCCCCCAAATCCCCCCCAACCCCCTTAAATCCCCCTCAAATCCCCCCAAATCCCCTCAAATTCCCCCAAACCCCCTTTTTAACCCCCCAAACCCCCTTAAATCCCCCCCAAATCCCCCCCAAAACCCCCTTTTTAACCCCCCAAACCCCCTTTTTAACACCCCCAAATCCCCTTTTTAAGCCCCCAAATCCCCTTTTTAACCCCTCCAAACCCCCCCAAATCCCTTTAAATCCCCCCAAACCCCCTCAAATCCCCCTTAAACCCCCCCAAAATCCCCCCCAAAACCCCAAATTTTTCCTCACCACGAATCACGGCGTCGACCGTAGCCCCGGTGGCCTCGTGGCTGGCCCGGCAGGTGAAAGTTCCCTTTTTGGCCTCTTCTGCCCCCAAAGTGACGGCGGAGCTGAGGGAGAAGGAGGAGGAGCCCGAAGGGACCCCCGGGAAGGTGACGGAGGGGGCAGAGCCCACCCCGACCCACGAGAGGCTCAGGGGGAGGGGGAAGAAGGAGGAGGCGACGCAGCCGAAGGTGACGGAGCCGGCGCAGTCGGAGCAGGAGACCAGGGGGTACAGCTGGGGGGGGGTGGGCTTGGCTGGGGGGAAAATAAGTAGAATTAATTAAAATTTAAAAAAAAAAAAAAAAAAAAAAAAATAAAATTAAAAAAAAAAAAATTTGAAAAATTTTGAAAAAACTAAAATCGGAAAAAAATTGAAAGAAATTGAAAAAAAATTGAGAAAAAATCAAAAGTAAGATTCCAAATGAAGGTGTCGACAGCCCGGAAATGAACCCAAAGTGACCCTAAAAATGACCCTAAAAATGGTCCTAAAATGATCCTAAAACGACCCAAAATGACCCCAAAATGATCCTAAAAATGACCCTAGAAACGATACAAAAATGACCCTAAAATGACCCAAAAAATGATCCCAAAATGATCTAAAGATGACCTAAAAATGACCCCAAAAATGACCCCAAAATGACCTAAAAAAGACCCCAAAATGATCCCAAAATGACCCTAAAAATGACTCCAAAATGACTCAAAAATGATCCTAAAATTACTCATAAATGACCCCAAAAATGACCCCAAAATGACCCCAAAATGATCCTAAAACGATCCAAAAATGACCCCAGAAATGACCCCAAAAATGACCCTAAAAAAGCCCCCAAAACGACCCCAAAGAGCCCCCCCCGGCCCACGAGAGGCTCAGGGGGAGGGGGAAGAAGGAGGAGGCGACGCAGCCGAAGGTGACGGAGCCGGCGCAGTCGGAGCAGGAGACCAGGGGGTACAGCTGGGGGGGGGTGGGCTTGGCTGGGGGGAAAATAAGTAGAATTAATTAAAATTTAAAAAAAAAAAAAAAAAATAAAATTAAATTAAAAAAAAAAAATTTGAAAAATTTTGAAAAAACTAAAATCGGAAAAAAATTGAAAGAAATTGAAAAAAAATTGAGAAAAAATCAAAAGTAAGATTCCAAATGAAGGTGTCGACAGCCCGGAAATGAACCCAAAGTGACCCTAAAAATGACCCTAAAAATGATCCCAAAATGATACTAAAACCACCCAAAATGACCCCAAAATGATCCTAAAAATGACCCTAGAAACGATACAAAAATGACCCTAAAATGACCCAAAAAATGATCCCAAAATGATCTAAAGATGACCTAAAAATGACCCCAAAAATGACCCCAAAATGACCTAAAAAAGACCCCAAAATGATCCCAAAATGACCCTAAAAATGACTCCAAAATGACTCAAAAATGATCCTAAAATTACTCATAAATGACCCCAAAAATGACCCCAAAATGATCCTAAAAATGGCTCCAAAATGACCCCAAAATGACTCAAAAATGACCCCAAAGTGACCCTAAAAATGACCCTAAAATGACTCAAAAACGACACCAAAAATGACCTAAAAATGACCCCAGAAATGATCCAAAAATGACCCTAAAATGATCCTAAAACCGAGCCAAAAATGAGTCAGGAACGACCCCAAAAATGACCCAAAAATGACTCAAAAATGATCCTAAAATTACTCATAAATGACCCCAAAATGACCCCAAAATGATCCCAAAAATGACCCTAAAAATGACCCTAAAATGACCCCAAAATGACTCAAAAATGACCCTAAAAATGACCCCAAAAATGACCCTAAAATGGCCCTAAAAATGACCCCAAAATGATCCTAAAAATGGCCCTAAAAATGACCCCAAAATGATCCTAAAAATGATCCCAAAATGACCCCAAAATGTCCCCAAAAATGACACTAAAAATGACACAAAAAAATGACCCCAGAAACGATCCAAAAATGACCCAAAAATGACCCTAAAAATGACACAAAAATGACCTAAAAATGACCCTAAAAATGGCCCAAAAATGACCCCAAAAATGACCCCAAAATGACCCAAAATGACTCAAAAATGACACCAAAAATGACCCTAAAAATGACCCCAAAAATGACCTCAAAAATGACACAAAAACGACCCAAAAATGACCCCAAAATGACCCAAAATGACTCAAAAATGACACTAAAAATGACCCTAAAAATGACCCCAAAAATGACCTCAAAAATGACACAAAAGTGACCCAAAAATGACCCCAAAATGACCCAACAATGGGGGTTTAAAACTCCATTAATTTGAGATTTTAATGAGTTTTGGGTGGGGGAAAAAAGGCCCTAAAATTGCCCAAAATCGCCCAAAATTGACCCAAAAAAGACCCCAAAAACGACCCCAAAAAAGACCCCAAAAAAGACCCCAAAAATTCACCAAATTTGTGGAAACAAAACAGGAAAAAATTGGGATTAAATGGGATTAAAACTCGATTTAGGAGGGGGAAAAAAAGGCCTAAAACCCACCCAAAATCGCCCAAAATTGCCCAAAATCGCCCGAAATCACCCCAAAAAAGACCCTAAAAATATCCTTTTTTTGGGGGGGAAAAAAATTGGGATTAAATTAATTTCAAACTCGATTTAATCGGGGTTTTAATGAGGTTTAAATTGAAAAAATAAAAAAGAGGAACTTCCTAAAAAAAAACCCAAAAATTTAAAAATTAATAAAAAAACCCCAAAATTTAAAAAAAAATTAAAAAAACCCAAAAAACCCAAAATAACCAAAAAAAACCAACCCCGTCAGACACAACAGGAACTTCCGGGTGGGGTCAGGACCCTAAATTTGATTTTTTTAGGGCGGGGATTTTGGGTGAATTCGGGGCTTTTTTGGGGATGGTTTGGAAAAATTAAATTTTTAAAGGTCTGGGGGGTTTTTTTGGGGTGAATTCTTCGAGTTTTGGGTCAGGATGAAAGGAAGATTTTGCTGCCCAAGGTGGGTTTTTTGGGGGTTTTTTTGGGGGGGGGATTTTGGGTTTTTTTGGGGTTTTTTGGGGGGGTTAAAATTCGGTCCTAAAAATGGGGGGGTTTAAGGGAATTTTGGGTTTTTTTGGGGTAATTTTAGAGGGGTTTTTTTGGGTAATTTTGGGGTTTTTTTGGGGTAATTTTGGGGGGGGTTGGGGGGGGTTTGGGGTAATTTTTGGTTTTTTTGGGGGGGATTTTTTGGGGTAATTTTGGGGGTTTCTTTGGAGGGAGATTTTGGTTTTTTTGGGGGTAAGTTTGGGTTTTTTGGGGGCAATTTTTGAGTCTTTTTTGGGGGGGAATTTTGGGATTTTTTTTGGGTAATTTTGGAGGTTTTTTAGGGGGAATTTTGGAGGTTTTTTTGGGATAATTTTTGGGGTTTTTTGGGGGATTTTTTGAGGGGAATTTTGGGATTTTTTGGGGTAATTTTTGGAGTTTTTTTGGGATAATTTTTGGAGGTTTTTTGGGGGTTTTTTTGGGATTTTTTAAAGGGGATTTTTGGTTTTTTTGGGGGCAACTTTTGAGGGTTTTTTGGGGGGAATTTTGGGATTTTTTGGGGGTAATTTCGGGGTTTTTTTGGGGTAATTTTTGGGATTTTTTGAGGGGAATTTTGGGATTTTTGGGGGGTAATTTCAGGGGGGTTTTTTGGGGTAATTTTGGGGTAATTTTGGGGTTTTTTTTTGGATTTTTTTAGGGAAATTTGGGGATTTTTTTGGGGTAATTTTTGGGTTTTTTGGGGATTTTTTGAGGGGAATTTTGGGATTTTTTGGGGTAATTTGGGGGTTTTGGGGGGGGAGATTTTGGGGATTTTTTGGGGTAATTTTGGGGGTTTTTTGGGGGGTAATTTTGGGTTTTTTGGGGTAATTTTTGGGATTTTTTGAGGGGAATTTTGGGATTTTTTGGGGTAATTTCAGGGTGGTTTTTTTGGGGGTAATTTTGGGGTTTTTTGGGGGGAGATTTTGGGATTTTTTGGGAGGAATTTGAGGGTTTTTTTGGGGCAACCTTTGAGGTTTTTTTGGGGGGGAATTTCGGGATTTTTTGGGGGTAATTTTGGGGGATTTTTTGGGATAATTTTTGGGGGTTTTTTGGGGGGAATAATTTGGATTTTTTGGGGGGGTGATTTGGGCTCAGTTTTAGGGTCATTTTGGGAGGGTTTTTTTGGAGATTTTGGGGGTTTTTTGGGGGGAGACTTTGGGGTTTTTTGGGGCAATTTTGGGGTTTTTTGGGGGGATTTTTTGGGATTTTTTGGGGTAATTTTGGGGATTTTTTTGGGGGGGGGAGATTTTAGGGTTTTTTGGGGGGGAGATTTTGGGATTTTTTGGGGTAATTTGGGGGTTTTTGGGGGGGGGAGATTTTGGGATTTTTTGGGGTAATTTTGGGGTTTTTTTTGTTTTTTTTTTGGGGGGGATTTTTTGAGGGGAATTTTAGGATTTTTTGGGGCAACTTTTGAGAATTTTGGGGAGGGGAATTTTGGGATTTTTTGGGGGAATTTTGGGATTTTTTTGAGGGTAATTTTGGGGTTTTTGAGGGGAATTTTGGGATTTTTTTGGGGGGTAATTTTGGGGTTTCTTTGGGGGATTAATTTGGATTTTTGGGGGGTGATTTGGGTTCACTTTTAGGGTCATTTTGGGAGGTGTTTTTTTGGAGATTTTGGGGTTTTTTTGGGGATATTTTTGACCTTTCCGTGACGTCACCGGGGCAGTTTCGGGAAGTTTCGGGGGGTGGGGGAGGGGCACAGAAGGAGCCGCCACGAGACCGGTGAGGAATTTGGGGGGGGGGGCGATTTTGGGGTCCCCTATGGGGTCAGGGGGGTCCCCTATAGGGTCGAGGGGTCCCCTATAGGGTCAGGGGTCAATTTTGGGGTCAGGGGGGTCCCCTATGGGGTCAGGGGTCACTTTTGGGGTCCCCTATGGGGTCAGGGGTCCCCTATGGGGTCAGGGGGTCCCCTATAGGGTCGGGGGGGTCCCCTATAGGGTCGGGGGGGTTCCTATAGGGTCAGGGATCCCCTATAGAGCTGGGGGTCCCTATGGGGTCCCCTATAGGTCCGGGAAGGTCCCCTATAGGTCCCTGTAGGTCCCTATAGAGCAGGGGGTCCCTATGGGGTCCCCTATAGGGTCGGGGATCCCCTATAGAGCAGGGGGTCCCTATGGGGTCCCCTATAGGGTCGGGGGGGTCCCTATAGAGCTGGGGGTTCCCTATAGGTCCCTATGGGGTCCCTATAGAGCAGGGGGGTCCCTATGGGGTCCCTACAGGGTCGGAGGGGTCCCCTATAGAGCTGGGGGCCCCTATGGGGTCCCCTATAGGGTCGGAGGGGTCCCCTATAGAGCTGGGGGTTCCCTATAGGTCCCTATCGGGTCCCTATAGAGCAGGGGGGTCCCTATGGGGTCAGGAGGGGTCCCCTATAGAGCAGGGGGTCCCCTATAGGGTCGCGGGTCCCCTATAGAGCTGGGGGTCCCTACGGGGTCCCTATAGGTCCAGGGGGGTCCCCTATAGAGCTGGGGGTCCCTATGGGGTCCTCTATAGGGTCGGGAGGTCCCCTATAGTACAGGGGGGTCCCCTATAGGGCAGGGGGTACCTATGGGGTCCCTATGGGGTCCCTATGGGGTCCCCTATAGGGTCGGGGGTCCCTATAGAGCTGGGGGTTCCCTATAGGTCCCTATGGGGTCCCTATAGAGCAGGGGGGTCCCTATGGGGTCGGGGCTTCCCTATAGAGCCGGGGGTCCCTATGGGGTCCCCTAAAGGTCCCTATAGGTCCGGGACAGTCCCTATAGAGCAGGGGGGTCCCTATGGGGTCCCTATGGATTTGGGGAGTCCCTATAGGTCCGGGAGGGTCCCCTATAGAGCCGGGGGTCCCTATGGGGTCCCCTATAGGTCCCTGTAGGTCCGGGAGGGTCCCTATAGGTCCAGAGGGGTCCCTATAGGTCCTGGGTGGGTCCCTATAGGTCCCTGTAGGTCCCTATAGAGCACGGGGTCCCTATGGGGTCCCCTATAGGGTCAGGGGGGTCCCTATAGGTCCGGGAAGGTCCCTATAGGTCCAGGGGGGTCCCCTATAGAGCTGGGGGGCCCTATGGGGTCCCCTATAGGGCAGGGGGTCCTCTATAGGGTCGGGGGTCCCTATGGGGTCCCTTTAGGTCCGGGAGGGTCCCCTGTAGGGCAGGGGGTCCCTATGGGGTCCCCTATAGGTCCCTGTAGGTCCGGGAGGGTCCTTATAGGTCCTGGGGGATCCCTATAGGTCTGGGAGGGTCCCCTATAGAGCAGGGGGTCGCTATGGGGTCCCCTATAGGGTTGGAGGGGTCCCCTATGGGGCAGGGGGTCCCCTATAGGCTCGGGGGTCACTTTTGGGGTCCCTATGGGGTCCCTATAGGGTCGCAGGTCCCCTATAGATCAGGGGGTCCCTACGGGGTCCCCTATAGGGTCGGGGGATCCCCTATAGGGCCGGGAAGGTTCCTGTAGGTCCAGAGGGGTCCCTATAGAGCTGGGGGTCCCTACGGGGTCCCCTATAGGGTCGGGGGTCCCCTATAGGTCCGGGAAGGTCCCTATAGATCCAGGGGGGTCCCCTATAGAGCTGGGGGTCCCTATGGGGTCCCCTATAGGGTCGGGGGTCACTTTTGGGGTCCCTATAGGTCCCTATAGATTTGGGGGGTCCCTATAGGTCCCTGTAGGTCCAGGGGGTTCCCCCTCCCCCTCCCCCCCCCCTCCCCCTTCTTTCACTTCTCCATTTTTAACCACTCCCCTTTTTTTGTGTCTCCTCCCCCTCCCTTTTTGTCTCCTCCCCCTTCCTCCTTTTGGCCCCTCCCCCTCCATTTGGCCCCTCCCCCTCCCTTTTTAACCCCTCCCCCTTTTTTTAACCCCCTCCCCCTTTTTCCTTTGGCCCCTCCCCCTCTCCCTTTTTAACCCCTCCCCCTCCTTTTTTAACCCCTCCCCTTTTTTTCTTTTTTAACCCCTCCCCCATTTTTAACCCCTCCCCTTTTTAACCCCTCCCCTTTTTTGGCCTCACCCCCTCCCTTTAAACTCCTCCCCCTTTAACCCCTCCCCCATTTTTTAACCCCCCCTTTTTTCTTTGAACCCCTCCCCATTTTTTAACCCCTCCCCCTTTTTTTTCCCCTTTTTGGCCCCTCCCCCTTTTTAACCCCTCCCCCATTTTTAACCCCTCCCCCTTTTTTCCATTTAACCCCTCCCCCTTTTCTTTAACCCCTCCCCCTTTTTTTTCCCCTTTCAAACCCCTCCCCCTTTTTTTCCCTTTTTAACCCCTCCCCTTTTTTCCTTTTTTTAACCCCTCCCATATTTTTAACCCCTCCCCCTTTCCCCTTTTTTTGGCCCCTCCCCCCCTCAGCCCCCCCGACCCCGCCCACCGCGCTGGCTCTGAGGTCATGTGACCCCCCTGGGGGGGAGGGCGCCCCCTACCGGGCCTGCCTGGCCCGGGGTTACCTCCCCTCCCCCGTCACCATCACCTGGACGGGCCACGCCCACGGAAGCCCCGCCCCTTTGCCGGAAGTGAGGTCGCCCCGTTCCGGCCTCTTCACTTCCGGCAGCCGCCTCCGACTTCCGGCGGGGGCGGGGCCAGGAGGGGAGGGGGAGGGGCTGAGCTGCACCGTCACCCATCCCCCCACCGGAACCTCCCGGAGCGTCCCCTTTAAAGGTGAGGGGGGGGAGGGGTTTTGGGGGGGTGGGGGAGGGGTTTAGGGGGGTGGGGGAGGGGTTTTGGGGGGTGGGGGAGGGGTTTGGGGGGGTGGGGGGTTTGGGGTTAATTTTGGGAGTTTTTAGTTAATTTTGGGCTAATTTGGGGTTAATTTTTGGTTAATTTTGGGGTTCTTTTGGGTTTATTTTGAGTTATTTTGGGTTAATTTTGGGTTCTTTTGGGTTAATTTTGGGTATTTTTGGTTAATTTTGGGTTCTTTTGGGTTTATTTTGGGTTCTTTTGGGTTTATTTTGGGTTCTTTTGGGTTTATTTTGGGTTTATTTTGGGTTAATTTTGGGTGTTTTGGGTTAATTTTGGGTTATTTGGGGTTAATTTCGAAGGTTGGGTTTTGGGGTCTTGAGTTGGGTCAGTGTTGAGTTTTGGGGTCTTGGGTTGAGTTTTGGGGTCTTGGAGGGTCCTTGGGTTGAGTTTTGGGGTCTTGAAGGGTCTTGGGTCAACCCCAGTTGGGTTTTGGGGTCTGTGGTTGAGTTTTGGGGTCTTGGGTTGGGTCAAGGTTGAGTTTTGGGGTCTTGGAGGGTGTTGGGTCAACCCCAGTTGGGTTTTGGGGTCTTGGGTTGGGTTTTGGGGTCTGTGGTTGAGTTTTGGGGTCTTGGAGGGTCTTGGGTCAATCCCAGTTGGGTCTTGGGGTCTTGGGTTGAGCCCAGTTGGGTTTTGGGGTCTCCAAGACCTTGGGTTGAGTTTTGGGGTCTTTGATGACCTTGGGTTGACCCCAGTTTGGTTTGGGGTCTTGGGTTGAGTTTTGGGGTCTTGGAGGGTCCTTGGGTTGAGTTTTGGGGTCTCCAAGACCTTGGGTTGAGTTTTGGGGTCTTGGAGGGTCCTTGGGTTGAGTTTTGGGGTCTCCCTTGACCTTGGGTTGAGTTTTGGGGTCTTGGAGGGTCCTTGGGTTGAATTTTGGGGTCTCCATTGACCTTGGATTGACCCCAGTTGGGTTTTTGGGGTCTTGGTTTGGTTTTGGGGTCTTGGGTTGAGTTTTGGGGTCTTGGGTTGACCCCAGTTGGGTTTTGGGGTCTTGAGTTGGGTCAAGGTTGAGTTTTGGGGTCTTGGAGGGTCCTTGGGTTGACCCCAGTTGGGTCTTGGGGTCTTGAAGGGTCTTGGGTTGGGGTTTGGGGTCTCCAAGACCTTGGGTTGAGTTTTGGGGTCTTGGGTTGAGTTTTGGGGTCTTGGAGGGTCCTTGGGTTGAGTTTTGGGGTCTTTGATGACCTTGGGTTGACCCCAGTTGGGTTTTTGGGGTCTTGGTTTGGTTTTGGGGTCTTGGGTTGAGTTTTGGGGTCTTGGGTTGAGTTTTGGGGTCTCCAAGACCTTGGGTTGAGTTTTGGGGTCTCCCCTGACCCCGACTTGACCCCAACTTGACCTTTGAGCTCTCCACCCCCCCCAATCCCCCCGTAGGCTCCGCCCACCCCCATAAGCTCCGCCCCCCGACAACCCCGGGGGTCTCCACCCCAGGTAGGTTTTGTTTTTTGGGGTTGGGGTCAATTTGGGGTCAATTTTGGGGTCTCCACCCCCCCCAAAAAAAAAAAACCAATGACCTCTGGTAGGCTCCACCCACTGGCCACACCCACCCAAGCTCCGCCCCCCGACCACCCCGGGGGGCTCCACCCCCTCCCAGCGGTTCAGTCCAGGTAGGTTTGAGGGGTGGGGGGGTGGGGGAGGGTCCCCAACCCCCCCTTTGGGGTCTTCAAGACCTTGGGGTCAATTTTGGGGTCTCCAAGACCTTGGGTTGACCTTTGGGGTCTTCATTGACCCAACCTTGACCTTTGGGGTCTTCATTGACCCAACCTTGACCTTTGGGGTCTCCAAGACCTTGGGTTGACCCCACTTTGAGTTTTGGGGGTCTCCAAGACCTTGGGTTGACTTTTGGGGTCTTCGTTGACCTCAAGTTGACCTTAAGAACCTCCAAGACCTCCAGTTGACCCAACCTTGACCTTTTGGGGTCTCCAAGACCTTGGGTTGACCTTTGGGGTCTTCATTGACCCAACCTCGACCTTTGGGGTCTCCAAGACCTTGGGTTGACCCAACCTTGACCTTTGGGGTCTTCATTGACCTTGGGTTGACTTTTGGGGCCTTCATTGACCTCAGGTTGACCTTGAGGACCTCCAAGACCTTGGGTTGACCCAACGTTGAGTTTTGGGGTCTTCAAGACCTTGAGGTGAATTTTGGGGTCTCCAAGACCTTGGGTTGACCCAACCTTGACCTTTGGGGGTCTCCAAGACCTTGGGGTGACCTTTGGGGTCTTCATTGACCTCAGGTTGACCTTGAGGACCTTCAAGACCTTGGGTTGACCCCATGTTGAGTTTTGGGGTCTCCAAGACCTCAGGTTGACCTTTGGGGTCTTCATTGACCTTGGCTTGACCTTTGGGGCCTCCAAGACCTTGGCTTGACTTTGGGGACCTCCAAGACCTTGGGTTGACCCAACCTTGACCTTTGGGTCCTCCAAGACCTTGGCTTGACTTTTGGGGTCTCCAAGACCTTGGGTTGACCTTTGGGGTCTTCATTGACCCAACCTTGACCTTTTGGGAGTCTCCAAGACCTTGGGTTGACCCCACGTTGAGTTTTGGGGTCTCCAAGACCTTGGGGTGAATTTTGGGGTCTTCATTGACCTCAGGTTGACCTTGAGGACCTCCAAGACCTCCAGTTGACCCAACCTTGACCTTTGGGGGTCTCCAAGACCTTGGGTTGACTTTTGGGGCCTCCAAGACCTCCAGTTGACCCAACCTTGACCTTTGGGGTCTTCATTGACCCAACCTTGACTTTTGGGGTCTCCAAAACCTCGAGTTGACCTTTGGGGTCTTCATTGACCTTGGGTTGACTTGGAGGGTCTTCATTGATCTTGAGGTGAATTTTGGGGCCTCCAAGACCTTGGGTTGACCTTTGGGGTCTTCATTGACCTCGGGTCGACCTTGAGGACCCCCAAGACCTTGGGTTGACTTTTGGGGCCCCAATTGACCTCAAGTTGACCTTTGGGTCTTGCCCCTCACCCCCCACCCCCCCAATGACGTCACAGACCCCACCCCCCGCCCCCCCACCGTCCACGTCTACCACTCCTGCGCCGCCGACCCGGCGGGCGACGCCGAATCCTCGCCGTGGGTGGAGCTCCTGTGCTCGGCCTCCTCCTTCGCCCCTCCCCCGCTCCGCCTCACCTGGTTGGCCGACGGCCACGCCCTGGCCACGCCCCCGGAAGTGGAACCCCCCGCGCCGGATGTGACGTCACCGGGGACCTTCCGGCTCAGCTCCAGGGTCAACGTCACCTTCCAGGAGTGGAGGGACCGGAAGTTCTCGTGCCGGGTCCATCACCCGGCGTCCGGCGCCGTGCGGGAGGTCGAGGCCCACAAGTGCCTGGGTGAGTTTTTTGGGGGGTCTGGGGGGGTCTTGGGGGGACTTTCGGGGTCTTTGTTGGCCTTGGGGTGACTTTTGGGGTCTCCAAGAGCTTTGGGTTGATTTTTGGGGTCTCCAAGAGTTTGGATTGACTTGAGGGGTCTTCATTGACCTTGGGGTGATTTTTGGGTTCTTTGTTGGCCTTGGGGGTCTTCCTTGACCTTGGGGTGACTTTTGGGGCCTCCAAGAGCTTGGGTTGGGGTTTGGGGTCTTTGTTGGTCTTGGGGTGATTTTTGGGGTCTTGGTTGGCCTTGGGGGTCTTCATTGACCTTAGGTTGACTTGGGGGGTCTCCAAGACTTTGGGGTTGACTTGGGGCGTCTTCATTGACCTTGGGTTGACTTTTGGGGTCTTCAAGAGCTTTGGGGTGACTTTTGGGGTCTTTGTTGGCCGTGGGGGTCTTTATTCACTTTGGGGTGATTTTTGGTGTCTCCAAGACTTTAAGGTGACTTTTGGGGTCTTCATTGGCCTTGGGTTGACTTTTGGGGTCTCCAAGAGCTTTGGGTTGGGGTTTGGGGTCTTTGTTGGCCTTGGGGTGATTTTGGGGGTCTCCAAGACTTTGGGTTGACTTGGGGGGTCTTCATTGACCTTGGGTTGGGGTTTGGGGTCTTTATTGGCCTTGGGGTGATTTTTGGGGTCTTCCTTGGCCTTGGGGGTCTTCCTTGACCTTGGGTTGGGGTTTGGGGTCTCCAAGAGCTTGGGGTGACTTTTGGGGTCTCCAAGAGCTTTGGGTTGACTTTTGGGGTCTTTGTTGGCCTTGGGAGTCTTTGTTGACCTTGGGGTGATTTTTGGGATCTCCATTGACCTTGGGTTGACTTGAGGGGTCTCCATTGACCTCCATTGACCTTGGGTTGACCCCATTGACCTTGGCTTGACCCCATTGACCTTGGGTTGACCCCATTGACCTCTTGTTGACTCCTGACCTCACCATTGACTTCCATTGACCTCCATTGACCTTGGGTTGACTCTTGGGATCTCCATTGACCTTGGGTTGATTCCATGGACGTTGGGTTGACTTGAGGGATCTCCATTGACCTTGGGTTGACTCCTGACCACTCCATTGACCCCCATTGACCTCTTGCTGATTCCTGACCCCTCCATTGACCTCCATTGACCTTGGGTTGACTCTTGGGATCTCCATTGACCTCCATTGACCTTGTGTTGACCCCATTGACCTTGGCTTGACTCTTGGGATCTCCATTGACCTTGGGTTGACTCCTGACCTCTCCATTGACCTCCATTGACCTTGGCTTGACTCCATTGACCTTGGGTTGACCCCTGATGTCTCCATTGACTTCCATTGACCTTGGGTTGACTCCATTGACCTCGGGTAGACTTGAGGGGTCTCCATTGACCTCCATTGACTTTGGGTTGACCCCATTGACCTCTTGCTGACTCCTGACCTCTTCATTGACCTCCATTGACCTCCATTGATTCCTGACCTCTCCATTAACCTTGGGTTGACTTCTGACCTCTCCATTGACCTCCATTGACCTTGGCTTGACTTTTGGGATCTCCATTGACCTCCATTGACCTCTGACCTCTCCATTGACCTCCCTCTCTCCCCTCCCCCCCCCCCTTTTCTCCAGGCGGCCCCTCCCCCCCCGGCTCCATCTCCATCTTCCTCCTCCCCCCCTCCCCTTCCTCCCTCTACATCTCCCAATCCCCGGTGCTGCTGTGCCTGATCACCAACCTGCCGAGCGACGACGGCCTGGCCGTCACCTGGACGCGCCGCGGCGGCACCGCCGGCACCGCCACGACCCCACCGGAGCCCCTCCCCCTGAGATTGACCCCCCAGGCCAACGGCACCTTCACGGCGCGCAGCGAGCTGCCCGTCGGCGTCGCCGAATGGGAGGCCGGGGCCGCCTTCGGTTGCGCCGTGGCCCACGCCGAGCTGCCCGCCCCGCTGGCCAGGACGGTGGCCAGGACGCCCGGTAGGTGGGGGGGGGAATTTTGGGGGGAGAAGGGGTAAATTGATATTGGAAAATTTACGGGGTGGGATGGGGGAAATTGGGTGGAAATTGGTTGAAAATTGGTTAAAAATTGGCCCAAAATTGGTTGAAAATTGGCCCCAAAATTGGCACATTTCCACACAATTTACACCCGATTTTCCCCCCCCAATTTAACCCCAATTTAACCCCAATTTACACAAAATTTTCATTCAATTTTTACACCCAATTTAGACCCCATTTTCCCCCCAATTTAACCCATTTAACCCAAATTTTCACCCCAATTTAACCCAAATTTCCACCCAATTTTTAAACC